>JAGTTH010000938.1:0-122444 GCA_022606485.1 Agraylea sexmaculata
AAAGTAAATCAGGGACTTGAAAACAGCAAATGATCAGCTTTTTGATAATTCTGTTTTCAATTAAAGTCCATTTTTCATATAAATGTATATCAAATCGGTCAAGTAATCCGACATTCAATCAATTAGCATTCGACACGAATACATTTTCGACGTGTATTTAAATTCAACATTAATCATTTTAATTGACGACACAAAATCAAACAGTGTACTAATTAGCGATAATTTGGTGATCAATATAAAACTACTAAACCTCTGCCCGACATTAATAAACGTCCCGGTATACACTTTTTATGAATCAGATAATTGGGCGGAGCTTTTAAACCAAACTCTTCTAAAGAGTGTTAAAAATGGGGAAAAAGTAGTATTTTTTTAAAAATCATTTTAATCATTTTTATGTTGAAAGTATGTCTAATGTGAAAATTATTACAAATTATGTCGAAGGATGATGTCTACAATTTATTTATTATCTTTGTAGAGCAAATATAAAACTGAAGACATGCTCAGATATGAGATTATTAATATTTTATAGTGAATTGTAGTATGGATTATAATTGAAAAAAAATCAGGGCATAAGCATATTTTATATATTATTATAATACGTAAAAATATCACCAATCACATACATTTGCGGTAATTTAGTTTGATATTTAATATATAAAGAGAAGTAGGTTCATGATCGTTAAAGACAAAACATATTGTTTGACCAATCACTGCTCTTCCTGACAATTCTTAATCTTCTTAATCTAACATTTGAGAGGTTGGATGGAATAAGGGCGGATAACTAATTTAATAGGATAAATAATTTTAACGTAAATTGAAACTTTTGGATATCAACATAAAATATCCTGTTATGGGCATTTATTTGTTACCAAAATCATATTAAATATAGAAAATTTTACTTGATTATTTCGAAACTGACAATTTTCATTTACACCTTTATTTCATCCAACCCATCAATTATTGAGAATTAAAAACATCTAAAATAATAATATTATTTATATTGTATTTCCTATCACAAGAACATTGTATATTACCAAACCTCGGTTAAGAGGGTAAAAATACAGTTTTCGATTGCTCAAAATTCTAGAGCACTCATTACTACTTTATTTATTTTAACCTCAAACTATCCATTGCCGATTTTACAAAATGTTTTTCTTAAAACATTTTTTTTTATTCAAAAACACGTGGTACGTTAAGAAAACATTTTTTTGCTAGGACTTTTTGAGGGGCTGGAACGGAATAATGGCAGTTTGTATGGGAAAAATTGCTTTAAGATACGATTGTTTTGACATACGATGATTTTCCCGGAACGAATTAAATTCGTATCTCGAAGTACCACTTTTGAAATTTGCATTAAACTTTATAGTTTGTCCCATGAATATAATAATTGATGTATGATAACTGTAGATGAATATCATATAATGTTTTGTGTAAAATAATGTTGCAGAGCTCGAATACGTCAAAGCACTTGGTACTGAAGTCATAAAATGATTATCTCTATAATGTCAATGTCAGTATACGCCCTTATTCCACCCAGTCCCTCTACAATAGTAATCTTTCTACAGTTCTTATTTATTTATTATTATATAAAGGCGTCTTGTTATAACATATGTATTCAGTTTCCCTCGAAGTGATCAATATTCGTGCATTGAACTGCAGTGAAGACAAGTCAAGTCCCCTTTGTGTTCTTTATATGGAGATAGTATTTATTAATGCAGTATAATAATGTAATGTAATGCCTTGACTTTGGTTGCCGAAAGCAGAACAACTTACTATTTTAGGTTGGCGCCCTTTTTTGTATTTATTTAAAGCTTTGCTGTCGACTGCTAACCACAGATGTCAATCGAGTCGTATTGCATTCACAGCTTTAGCCACTATTTTACACAGTTTAGCTACTCGATAACATTTATTTTATTTTAGTAAATAATATGTGATTACAAAAAAATATTGATAAAAAAGCTCCTTAAACTTTTAATTAAAAATATACACATTTTATTTACCTCTAATCTTCTGCATTTCTAATGTCAGCATTTGATTAAGCATATTTATTTAGAGTATACAACAGGTAATCTATTCAAAATAATAGTGTAATGTGTGCGTGCGGTGCGTATGCGTGCACACCAATACTACCGAGGTCTAGTCTATTCGTACACAAACGACTCACTAATAGGGGCGGAAGTTAAAAACAAGTTTCAATTGTTTTTGTTTTAATTTAATATAATAAGATAATTATTTGTATTAAATAAATTTGGTCGGGTTAAAATCAGTTAAAATAATTGATTACGATTTTTGCACTTCCGCCCCCTACATCTTATGATAAATGTAGATTTATATCAAGTTGATTATTGTGTTATAATTCAATTTAAATAATAAAAGTATTCGTTTCAGGTTTCGAATACGTCAAAACACTTCATCGTACATTCTTAAATATTCTTCTATTCGTACACACACGACTCACTAAAACACAATTATATTGAAGCCGATTCATTCAAAATTAAATACAATATAATTTAATCTATTGTATTTAAGATTTTTGATTAATATATTATTGATTGGTATAATTTGAAAGAAAGACACAAAAATATAGGATTTTCCTCGTTTATTTATAGTATTTTTCCTTTTAATACATTATATAAATTTGATAATCCGAGGATGTCCGCTTTAATAGTATGATATCAAATATTAGTTAGTGATCGTTTGTATACGAATAGACTAGAGACTAGAGAGAATAGAGAGCTTGGTACACGCATACGCACCGCAAGCACACACTCTCATTACACTATTATATTGAATAAGGCCTTATAAGATGTCGATAATGACCTGTTTTATTTGTATATTTATATATTTTTTTATAATTTTCAATATTGTTTTTTTCTACCCATTTAAAAAAATCGGAATAGTATTTAAAGCTTCGGTGTTTTGGGGTTTATGCACTTCAAGGCGTCACTGATATTGAGACAAGATTTTTTTATTGGAAATCTGTCAGATTATGATATATTTATGGGTTTCTTCAAGCATTGAGCTACCCTACTCGAGAGTCATTGGTTCATAATTAGTTTATCTAATAAGACGCGTAAGTACAAATACTGTGAAAAAATCTATAATTGATTTGATCGGTTATTACGACTGGGAATAATATTAATAAAATCCCGATAGATCGTCTTGATCCAGGTTTATTCTGATTTCCTGTATTATAAGGTAAATACTGATTATTAAGTCGGTGACCTGTGTAACTAGTAATAGTTAAAAGCGAATGATTAATAAAGCGCAAGCATAATTCTGTTTAGCCACAGTCGCACAGCTACAAACGCTCCTTGGTTCGCAGGAAGAAGCGAACATGTGGAGCATTCGCGTCGCGGCAGTCTTCGGGTGCGCGTGTTTTGCGTACTATTATTCTAAATTATATTACGAGTTCGTCAACTTTTATACCCATTTATACTGTGTTAGTTATTAAAGTGCGTATACTATCAGTGCCATCATCATCATTATTAGAACATTACATTGGCCGTGTTTCGAATGCGGTGTTTTATCGATAAAACTGACTACTGTTTACAAACACTCATTTTATGTGATATTTCAAACATTTATAATTGACGGTAAGTTTATGCATTTAAATAATTTTACCCAAATTACAGGAAGCAAACTAATGAAATAACAAGTAATTATATAATAGGTTTGATAATTAAGAAGTCGAATACTGCGAATTCGTTTCTATATAGGGCAGTTTTTTCCATGCTTAGTAAATTTGTAATAGCTTAGTGAATGACGTCATTATCTAATTAACAAACGTAATAGCTCAGAGGATAAGACTCGTGGCTACATTTCCTTGGTCATGGGTTCAAATCCCGCTAAAGTCGATTGATTTTGAAACTGTAATCTATACATATATTTAAATGCAAACAATACCAGCTAATTGCTTTCTTTAAATTACATTGAGTGATAATAAATATTATTAATTATTAGATTATTACGACTGGGAGATCGGGAATAATATTAATAAAATCCCTATCGATCGTCTTGATTCAGGTTTACTCTGATTTCCTGTAGTGTAAGGTAAATACTGATTATTAAGTCGGTGACCTGTGTAACTAGTAATAGTTAAGATCATCGACAGATAATTGACACGTTGTTATGTCTAAAAAAAAAGTGTCGTATTGATGACGTCATTTACTAAGCTACTAAATATTTACCAAGCATGGAAAAAAAACGACCTTAGCTCTGTTTTCTGAATAGGTAGGTACATTTTTAAATGAGCTGGTTCTTATTATAATAATTTGTAAAATATTGATATATTTATATTTTAATGATTTTAAAAAAATCATCAGATTTTATACGTAATTCTTATGAATGCGATATTAAAAAGTGCATTTGGGGGGTTCAGGTGTACCTTTTGTTTCAATAATTAAATTCTGTGTTTACCTTTTTTGTTATTACTATTTGAAAGGGGGTTGTTTTGTGTTCGCGTGTGATATAAAATAAGGGTTGATTGCGCAAGTGACTAGAGGTCAAGGCGACATACCGCGCAACCTTTATGTAATATTTAAACCCCTTCACAATCGATGAAGATTATTAACACAAAAAACGTATCTAAAAATATTGACATTATATATATATATTTTTTGTAAAAACAACACGTTTGCACTTGCACTCGGTATAGAAAAAAATAAATCGTTCTCCCGGCCGTAATCGAGTTGGCCCCGAGTAAACTTGATTTATTCTGACAGCTCGTTTTCCACTGAAAACCCTGAAAGGCCTTTGTGAAATGAAATCTGAAAAAAAGTACGTGCGATACACCAACCCCCAAACATCTGCACTTCCTCCCCCAAGTATTAGGCCTATCTCTCCAGGAAAAACCCAATTTATAAATCACAACAATGTTAAAACAACAGTTAAACAATTGTTGCATTTGGTTGGTGTTCATTGTACGTACTTTCCAGTCGTAAATACATACAATATGTTGGAAGTTTATGTCTCAAGTGGATACATGTGTATATTTTATGGCATTTCTGTTTTCAATAATCTATTACTCTTCCTGGAATACAATTCGAAGTGTAATTAACCCTTTTTGAGAACTAATTGTAACACAAGTTCTCACAATACTTCAAATCAAACCTAGTCCAAGTGGAAGTGCTTTGACATATTCGATTCCTTTATTGTCTAGTATTTACACAAAAAAATATATGATATACATCTACACTTATCATACATCAAGTATTATATTCATGGGACAAACTATAAACCTATTAAAATATTTTATTTTATTAATCCATAGTATTCCTCATCCAACTTACTCTTTTATTCTCCTCTGAATAGGCTACAACGAATTTAAGCACCTGGGTGAACTCTTTTCCACAAATTCTGCCACATATAGGGCTTGAGCGACCTTATATAGTAACATATAATCGATTGCTTCCAACATTCTATTTATACATACATTTTTATAAAATTATTAATATTATTTTTGTCTTGTCTATAAAAAAAGCTCTTCTTAACGTTTATATGGAAGTAAATAAATATTATTATTATAATATTACATTTTACCGAATAATAAAGCAATGTGTGTAATTAAAATAAAAGCCACACAGTGCTCTATAATTGTAAGCAATTAAAAAACTGTTTTTTTTTCTCTCTTGGCCGAGGTTACCCAACACATCTATTCAGATTGGGTATAGGAAAATAATTTTTATTGGAGTACAAGTATTAAAATTGCTTAAGACCTTGTGGAACTGAATAGTGTTAAATATAAGAGAATGAAGTTAATGTTCCCTAGTTAAAATTTCTTGTTATTCAATTAAGATTTAACGTAATTTATTGACAGCTGTTTCAATTTGAATATATTTTTTGATAATATATAACATACGCTAACGTGATAATATATTAAACTACCAAAAAATTTTGACAATTGAAAATACCCTCGAGAGGTCTTAGCTTATAAATATTACACTTTGTTTATTTTATAGTTAATAGTCTGAAAGTTATTAACCCCTGATCTTGTGATCTTCAGAGCAAACACTGGTGATCCAAAATAACTCCAGTAGTCCATATTGTTTGGCCGCTGCTCACTTATTATTTAAAGCACTGCACAACTTCCTGTTTGATTTACCAATCGTAAATTGGGCAAGCTGAAAATACATTCACTAACTGTAGAACTGGACAGTTTCAGTATACGCCCTTATTCCACCCAACCCCCTCAATTAATTATACGTCTTTCATGATGATATCGGTGAATAAAGTGCCAGTTTGCCGCCCACACAATATTTTTTTATATATGTAGTATTATAATTAAATGTTCTGACTGAATGAGAGAGGAAAAAGCAATTTGAGGACTTCCCGTTTTGTTCCTCTTTTTCCGTATTCCTTGTGGGAATGTTGAAAAAATGGGAAAAGGGGATCGCCTGTTTTGTTTTCGTTGATTGCATCGGCTCCTTGCTAAACTGATTTCCTCTTTATTATGTACTTTCGTAAATAGAATTATATTTGCCTAATTCCAAAACATAAAATACTCTCCTTTCATCCGTAATTGAATTTATAATTTCCAGCGTTGAAGGGTTTGCTTCATTTATTCGGTCGTAAATATGACATTTTTGATGGTCAGGAGTAAATTTTTTTAAAAACATGCCCATTTATTTATTATCTTTATATTCTTGACCGGTCTTATAGTTCAGTCAAATATGATTAAGTCCTTTGCATAAAGGACAATGGGCCAGATCCTTCTGTCTAATTGCTTGAATTGAATTTCCAATTTCCTGTTTTGTCTAGTACGACTTTCCAGACGAATGCATCTTAGATTTTGCCTTTGAGGTTAATAACCTGCCAAATATGAAGTGAAATTATTATTTTATACTAGACACACTAATATATTACCTACCTTTTATAAAATTTGTTTAACCACATATACATTTAAAAAAATTGTAATATATGGGTGCATACATTTTTTTTCTACCAGCGATGCTCAAACTTTGATCATAGTATATATATATATATATATTTTTAAATATTTAATAATATAGCTAGCCATAATTTTTACTGTTAAAATATTGGAATGGTAATCTCAAAATATTCCTACGATAAAATATAATATTATTTGGCTATATTGGTTTTAAATTTAAGTTATTTAGACACAACAACGTGTTAATTAATTGTCTGTTATTGAAATCTTAGTTAATAATAAACCTTAAAATCCAGGAAATCAATACAAATCAAGACGATTGATTGGGATTTTATTAGTATTTTTTTTTCTTGAGTGGGATTTGAACCCATGATCATAGTATTTGTAGCCAATATGTAATATGTGGTTAAAGTTAGGCAGTACGTGCCCAAGAATATTGATATTCGGGTAGCAATTTCATCCCTAAATTATATTACAGGGGGCGATCCGACAATAACCTGAAACCATTACATGCAATAATAATTCATATAAGTGTGTTAAATAGAACACGCCACTGTAGTAATTAAAGTAGACTGTTTGATTGAATATTAATAATAGTGGTGATAGTAATATATCCGCTTAATACAGGGTGTGTGACTTTTTGTTCGCGTGCAAAATGATATTACTTGGAGAAGCTAATAAATAAGGGTTGGAAGTCTGATAAGCCTTGTTGCATCTTACCACATAACTTATATTGGAAAATATACACTCGATTCTCTTTTTACATATAAAAATATCCTGCAAAAATGCTTGTTAAAGAAAACGCACTTTTTAAGAAAATTTATATCTTTAGAAATGCAAAAAAGTCACACTTTATATTAAAATACAACCAATAAAACAGATCTGTGCATGCATATATGCACTAGAAACAAACAGTATATTCTTACTATCAAATGCACTAGAAAGCAAAAAATCCTGCAATTCAGGAGTGTAGAATTTTTGTAGAATAAATTATTGTGGGAATTATTATATTTTTTCCAAAATATTTTCTGTGAATAAAGACATGTTTTTTTATATTGTCGCCTTTATTAATTATATCTATACTTATATATAAAAATTTGTTATGTATATTTATTGCGTTCAAATAAATGCATCTAAATATGAATTATGATATGTGCTAAATAAAAATTTAACCATTTTTTCCTGGTCTTTTAAATGAAATATTTTGGATATATTCAGGGTGGACTTGAAACAAATGAGAATATTTTAGGGTATTTTTTATTATTAATTAACAATTAAAAAACAGAGACAATACAAAGTGAAAGTTACTACTGAGTACTTCATAGAAACAGCTGACTCCAAGATGGTGGCCCAGACTCGATTCTAAAACCACTATTAATGATATCAATTATAATTTTTTTTCAATTATTTATGTTATACCGTACCACACTCTAAAATATTATCATTTATTCGAAATCCATCCTGTACCTTTATTTTTTTAATAATAAAAATTTTAAACTACGAATTTTGGGGGGATTGCATGAATGCACAATTTTAAAAATGTTGTTAATTTAGTATTGTCAATTAAAATTGAAGGTTTAATTTACTGGGCAGTCATTGAATCAAATCATTGTTGTATACTAAAATTTATTTTTATCATAGTGTTTTATGAAATTTTCTTTGTGATATACAGAATGCAATATTGTATCTTATAAGCTGCATTCTGAATCATGGACGCAGAAATAACTTGGGTGAAAGCTTCACAACAATGCCTTTGAATGTACATGATCTTATATACGATATTTCCTGAATGTCATCACTATAATTGGAAGTTTCCAATAAATGAAAAATTAATTATTAACCCCGTTAATGTAAGCTCGGTGGCTTGAATGGACGTTTCAACCCCCTTTGTTTGACGCAGGCTGGTTCTACCCAAGGGTGGAAAATGTGATGGGGGAAATTACTACATTTTTCCTCTTCCTTCTTAACACCACCACACAATTTATTATTAAATATTCATTCATATTATACAAAATTATATGGAGTTTTATACTCGTCTGGTTGATAAATTAAGACATGGACAGGATTCGATATATTTAGTGTTTAGGCAACCCCTCTCCTTTTTAGGGTGGTCAAGTTATGGAGATTGATTATTCTAGTCCCTGTAATACAACGGGGTGCATTCTGTTCCCTCCAACAAATCTAATAAGAAGCTCTCTCTTACAAAATTGTCCATATAAATATCAATTCAACATTTAAATTTCACACTGGGGTGTTGAAAAATATGGCTTATCAATTCTTATCCATTCATTATGGAAAAAAAATATTTTAATCCCCCATATAGAAGAATTAGGGGTAGTTTAGTAATAATATACAATATTTTAAAGGCCTTCATGTAGTGCCAACACGACTACAAAAAATAATTTATTAAAGGTCAAAGAATTACGAAAATTAAATTAACAGTGTTGCCATACGATACTAACAAAATCATTAATAATAACCAGAGGTTTTCAAACTATCAAAATGCAATAATAAAAAAAACTTAATTTGAAAGCCTTATATTTGTTCAATTAAAGACATGTTGAATTTCAATTTTTTCACCATTAAATATGAATAAATAAAAAAAATACCTCAAATTCAACCTTTACCAATTAAAAATAATCGTTTTATACAGGATGGACTTGAATTAACTGAGAATATTTTAAGGTTTGTTAGGTTATCGCAAGAATAAGTGAAAAATTATATTAATTTTAAATAAAATAATTTATTAATCATTAAAAATATGCATATCAGCTCTTTTTGTAAAGTGGTGACTGTTTTTACATATGTTATTAATATTTTCATTTTTTTAATAAAAAATTATAAAAAAATATTTTCAATATTTTTTTTCGCTTATATTTGCGATACCCTATCACTCTTAAAATATTTATTTATATAAAAAAAAGTTAATTTAAGTCTAGCCTGTATATAAAAACGTATAGTCTTTGTTCCTTATGCTTGTGGCTACATTATTTCACAACATTTTATTGTGTGTGTTCTTCAATTAAAAAAATGATGATTACAGCTTTTGCTACGCTAAAATATACCCAAAATGTAATAGTTGAATGTAGATAAAATAAATATTTATTCATAATTATTAGTCTTGTTATAATATAAATAATTTAATAGGCTTTACATGATCCGTTTATAGTGTTTCGGTGTCGATAAGAGATGCAATAATACCTCATACAATGCATTGTGCTACTTTCAATAAACAATGTATGCGAATACAACAATGCATGTGCTTTATTCGAGGGGAAAAATCATTTAAATAAAGCAAGTGGATTAATTCAATATAATATAATATGTTTGTCGAGTTGACAAACAAGACTAGATTAGTTTGCCGAGTCCAATGCACACAAGTTTACTATGTTAATTCAAGCCAATACCACTTACTTTATTCCCCGTACATAATCTTCCTGTCCATGTGGTAATAATATGTTAGATGTGAGCCACAATAGCTTATAAAGGAGCCTTTTGATGTTATTGTGTATAGCGGGAAGCGGATTCAATACTGGAAAGTCTGTTTCACTCTACTGGAAAACATCTTACAAGATAAACGAGTAATTTCATCCCAAAGACCTTTACAAAGCAAATACATTCACGGCTTAATTACATTTTGATTGAGTGTATTGGACTGCATTATACCTATTTATAAATTTAAAAGGCCGGATTTTTCCATGCTCGGTAAATATTTACTTGCTTATTTAATAAAGTCACCCCTTACAAATTTATTAAAGATGATAAAATCCAGCCTAAATAATAAATACAAGATCTACAGTTGATCAACCATCCTATAGTATAATAATCCCTAAGAAATAATATACCAAATTCATGTAATAATTATCCTAAAATCTTATTGATTAATTAAATATAAATTTAGGTATTGAATATCAAATGGCGTTTATATCAACATGTTAACGATTATTCAAACCTTACAGAAGGAAATTGACAGTAATATATATTGAATTTAGCTTCATTAATGCAAAATTTACCTGTGGGGCTCATTTACCCCAATTCGACATTCTATACACAACCTTATAAATAATACTTAATAAATCAAAAGGACCTTTATTTTCTTTACTTTTATGATCTTTACCTTCAAGCTGTATATTAAATTGTTGGATAAAACGAGAATAATGTTTACATCAATAAACCTTCCTGTCAGACTGTTGAAGCCATGGTACGCCGAAATGTTTACAGCAATATCCTAATTTGGAAAGCTTTGAAACTACCAAATTTGGACCTTTATTAAAGGTGATCAAAATATCTGTTCTAATTCTTCCCTTAAAATATTTTAACTTCAATTAAAAACATGTGGTATAAAGACAACTCTAAATTTATTTATAAGATATGCTAAATACATTTGTATTTGTAAAATTTATTAATTTTGATAAATTTAATTCTCTGCCATTGTGAAACTTAATTTAAATATGACTTCTATTAAAAAAATTGATGTAAAAATAAATTACTATCTGGATATATAATTGATGTGTTTAAAATATAATTTACAAGCAATTACCAAAAAAATATTGCGGCGAATTATAAAAAAAGGCGGCTACGAATTTTATATAGAGCAATTCTGTAATAAAATAATTTTAAGTATACTTAATTAAATGGAAGCCTTGATTTATCACAGCACTGTTTAGTATTTCATATTGATATACATTTAAGTAGAAAGCACGTTTCCTGTGCATTATCTTCATTAAGTTCGGCAAGCTACTGATAATGAACAAATTGTAATGAACGAAGTCATTTGCTTGGTTGCTCGGGAAACGGGAATGTGTTGTTATTATTGGGTAAAAGGAGTAAATTGCATCGTCACGTCCCTAAGGAATATACTCTTAAGTACTGAGTAGTTTGGTAATTGAGTTTTGGCTTATATCTGACTAACTCGGGAAACTTCAAACACTGTTAATACGTTTACATGCGACACTTAATGTATTATTGTTTTCCACACTTCGAACAAAGCCACGTTTAATATTAATCAAATATTCGATGAGTGAAATTGTATGAAGCGACCCCTTGATTGCAGGTAAATGCAGGAGGGAAAAAAACGGGGGAAATGTTAAAACGCATTACCATATTTAAAGGATCATCAAAATTTTTATCATTCTATTTTTAGATTAATTTTCAATTCAACCAAACCTAAGATATTTTAATATTTTAGGGGAGTCGGGGTATTTTTTTAATACATAATTTGGGTTACCTGTTAGTAGTAATCGTAGTTCTATCTACTAATAATAATATACCGCCCTTTTTGCATTCCTATTATTAAATCCCATAAAATTCTGGATAAAATAAATTTGCAACAATAATATTTTTGCGACCATCCATCCACCTCTCCTAAATAGCCTTTATAAAAGGTGATTTAAATGTGAATATTTTTGGGTAATATTTTTGGTAAATTAACAGTTTGGGTATCGTTTAAGCAATATAATCATTTTTCTTTTAGATTAATTTAAACTCACAGCTGATTATAATAATTATAAAAAATTGTGTATTTTTTAGGGGTTAATTGATTAGGGGTAATTTTTTTATAATATTTTTGCGGTAACCTATCATCCCTAAGTACGCATAGCTGAAACGGGGAGTAAATCTAAATAATGTTTTATTATTCAGCTTGTTTTATCGGAGAAAGGCTACTAATTATCATAACGGGTCAAAATTAATTCCGGGACACTTGTTAAAGGTGTGAAGTATACACGGTTAGGAATACTCATGAATATTCGTAGTTTCTAAAAAGTCGTACCTACCCTTCTTGAATACAGGGAGGGTGGTTCATCCCCCAGGACGTGGCTTCACCTCAAAGACAAAGCCTTCAAATTCAATTTCAGCTGTCTCTACTGCCTCGACAATTCCCGACACTGTAATGCAATGTTCTTCGTTGATTTGTTTCCGTTGTAATGTTATCGAATTTATTTTCACATAAAACTAAACTGGATATTTACAAATGAGATTCAAACGCGCATAAGGCACGCCATGTGTATTAAAAATAATAGATTTAGGATCGAGGCTTAGAAATCATGGCAAATTAAACACCTGGTGTTGGTGGTCAGGTAAAGAAGACCATATGCTGCTTTTATAGAAACAAAGGCAGATGTTCCCAAATACCATTTAGATCCCGAATACCTTCTGCCGAAATCATATCGGATCCTGTCATCCCGATATCTACTCAGTCATCATTATACATTAATAAAAAATATTATATATATATATATACTATTATACTATTATATATATATATATATATATATATATATATATATATATATATATATATTATATTTATTATATAATTACATTTATTATCACTCCATGTCATTTAAGTAATGAGCAGGTATATATATATCTATTATTAATTATATTATATATTATATATATTATATATTATATTATACTAGGGTAATTTTAATTGAAATTTTCAATTTGTTAATGTTTTTTATGTTCTGCCTGGTTTTTTAATAGGACGTTTATCTTTGAGTTTTGATTTCATTTTTGCTTTAGTGTTTTTTCTATCGATTAGAAGAAATTTTTGATTTTAAAAATGAAGTATGAAAATGTAATGCATTATCAAATTAAATACATCTAAAAATATTATGAAATTATTTAATATTTTTTAATGCTCTGATTTGTTTTTAATACGAAGATAATACGTTTTTTGTTTTTTCATTCGAAAAGAGGTTTGAATTTTTTTATTAAAATTATTAATAAAATAATATAACGTGGTTTTTATATGATGACAACACTCATCACAATATTTTAAAAGCGAGTCTCCCGACAAATACTGTTTTTTGAGAATTTTCATTTATTATGCATTATTAAATATCTCTAATATTATTTTGAAATTAATTCAATAATATTATTATTAAAATACCCGTTTCGAGATTTTAGATATGTATTAATTATGATTAAATATTTAAATTGAATTATTTATACCCCTGGCAACACCTAGCAACACCTAGCTGTCATAATGGGATTTCGATTGACCATTATTTATAAAATTTTACAGATTACGATTAACTACCTTCTATTGACAGAGACATGAAGCGTGTTATAGATAATGGATGAATCTACATTAGTTGCCGGTCAAATAGGACCATTTTACTATTTCAAAAAAGCCCCATTTTATAGTTTAAACAATCATTGAAAATGAACATTTTTTGAAGTTTCATATATTAAGATTAATACTGACAGCAAACATATTTCAAACGAAAGTATACGATATCTCGAAGGTATTCGATACATATTAGGGGCTATTTTCGCATATCTTCAATAATCAACAAATTTAAATGCAGTCTCACTACCAAATATTCTATTCTATTTTGAATATATGGCTCAGTTCCATAAAGACTTAAGAGCACACGGAATTTTAATGCTTGTACTGATATATTAAGGACTATTTGTGTATATAGCGACTCTGTATACGCTGAGGATATTTGAAAGATTGATCTGTACAGACATACAGACATACAGACATACAGACATATAACATACACACAGTTAGACAATTATATATATTACTAGGGTAATTTTAATTGAAATTTTCAATTTGTTAATGTTTTTTATGTTCTGCCTGGTTTTTTAATAGGACGTTTATCTTTGAGTTTTGATTTCATTTTTGCTTTAAAGAAGTTTTAAAGAATTTTTTTATTTTAAAAATGAAGTATAAAAATGTGGAAATTGTTATGCATTGTCAAATTAAATACACCTAAAAATATATTGAAATTATTTAATATTTTGAAATGCTCTGATTTGTTTTTAATACGAAGATAATAAGATGTTTGTTTTTTCATTCGGAAGAAGTTTGAAATTTTATTAAAATTATTAATAAAATAATATAACGCGGTTTTCATATGATGACAACACTCAATAATATTCAAAAAGCGAGTCTCCGATAAATACTTTTTTTGAGAATTTTCATTTATTATGCATTATTAAATATCTCTAAAATTATTTTGAAATTAATTTAATAATATTATCATTAAAATACCCGTTTCGAGATTTTAGATATGTATTTATTATGATTAAATATTTAAATTGAATTATTTATACACCTGGCAACACCTAGCTGTCATACACGCTGTCACATGCGATTTCGTTTGAACATTATTTATAAAATATATCAGTTTACGATTAACTACCTTCTATTGACAGAGACATGAAACGTGTTATAGATAATGGATGAATCTACATTAGTTGCCGGTCAAATAGGACTATTTTACTATTTCGAAAAAGTCCCATTTAATAGGTAAAATAAAGATTTAAAATCAAAATTTTTTACGTTTCATATATTAAGAACAATACTGACAGCAAACATATTTCAAACGAAAGTATACGATATCTCGAAGGTATTCGATACATATTAGGGGCTATTTTCGCATATCTTCAATAATCAACAAATTTAAATGCAGTCTCACTACCAAATATTCTATTCCATTTTGAATATATAGCTCAGTTCCATAAAGACTTAAGAGCACACGGAATTTTAATGCTTGTACCCTGATATATTAAGGACTATTTTTCTGTATATAGCGACTCTGTATACGCTGAGGATATTTGAAAGATTGATCTGTACAGACATACAGACATACAGACATACAGACATACAGACATACAGACATACAGACATACAGACATATAACATACACACAGTTAGACAATTATATTATATATATATTTCACAGTGTTTATTATCCTATTATTCTTTCTTTCTTATAATCGAAGAGAAAATATGATCGCTTAATATAAATGTATGAATATTCACAAACTTGTATACTTTTTATACATAATATCGTTTTTTTATACGCCCCGAGGAACATTTTTTTTAACTATAACAGTTATACAAGACATCAAATTAATAATATTTACCTTAAAATCTAGGAAATCAGAGTAAATATAAATCAAGACGATCGATTAAGATTTTATGTAATAGATAAGCCTTTTTTACAATGTATAAACACGAGTATTTTTTTTTAATTCACAAATTTCATTTTTAGAAACAACATCTTAACTATAACTAGTTACACAGATCACCGACTTAATAATCAGTATTTACCTTACAATACAGAAAATCAGAGTAAAGCTGGATCAAGACGATCGATCGGGATTTTTTTATTAATATTATTCCCGATCTCTCATTTGTAATAACCGTCCAAATCAATATATTTTTTTACTTGAGCGGGATTTGAACCCATGACAACAGTATTTGTAGCCACGCGTATTGAAATGTTTAAACGTTGATGCTACAAAAGAATTTTTGTAGCTTAATTTTTAATAAAAAATATAGTGATATTAAGCTGCCGCTAACAGGTGATAATAGCCAATTAATGAATTAAAAATAATACCATATCCTACCGCCTTTGAAATATTCCCAATGATTACAAGTCCACCCTGTATTTTAGTTGTCGAATGCATAGTTTATACAGGTTGAAATGAATAATTACCATTTAATTTTGTAAGGCTCGTATGGTGATATGTATGCATAGCAGCGTATAGGTAACAATAGATTAATAATTTGAGGGTAACCAACATTGGTGACTGTCACCGTAGTGTATGGGGGTGGAATTCGTAACATCCACCCCCTTTCACCCCCCACAATGTACTAATTGCGTTTGTGGCACTTTCATAGATGTTTTCAAATATATTAAAATCAGCCCTCGGGAAGACAGTAATTACATTTACTAGATTATGATGTGCAGGTCCCGCAGATCGGACATGAGGGCAAAAAGCCTCCAAACAACGATGCGGGACTTGATTTTTAATTAGTCCAGGACATCTGTCTTCGGCCATCATCAGTTTGGTCACGATCAGGCTACACATCTACCATAAAATACTGCACAGTATAATTAACACATTTATGTTAAAAAAACAGATCAAATTAGAAGAGGATCCTGCTTTAAGAATGCAGTAATTTAAATATACTCGAGGATGTAAAACGGTAATACCTGTTCCCTTAAATATTACGCATGCAACGAGGACACAGCCAGATTGCACACCTTTTTTATGATTTTTAACGAGAATACGCATTATTTTTAGCCCTTCGGTATAACTGTTTATAATTATGATAACGATAGTAAACAAACACTCTTATATGTGACAGGTGTGTATTGAAATTTCCATAAATATTATGCATAAAATATTATTTGTCATAAAATATGGGTTGACTTTAAATAATTTAATTTAAAATAAAACGAAAAGGACTGTTATTTGTTGATAGTGTTGACTTATTGGTGGCATTCAATAATTTAAAGAAAATTGTTAGTTGCAAGTAATAATTACTGTAATACTGTGTTTTAATGTGTGCAATAAATAATTACTGTGGAGATTACAACTAACAATTTTCTTTAAATTTTATATATTTTATAAATGGGACCGCTTATAATTAAATTAAAAATTAAATGAATGGAGGCTAAATATTAAGAAAAAATCTTTTATTGCAGTGTGTGGTGTGATTAGCAAAAAAACATTGAATATTAAAAATTCCTGCCGTCAAATAATTATATAACGGATTAAATATAAAAAAATTATTACGCTGCGTCTTCTGGATTCATCCCTTTTTAGCTCAATTGGTTGAGAAAATTAATAATTAACTATTTGGATACATTTTACTTATAATTGAATAAGCGGATATCAACTTGGATGATCGTTTGGATAATAATTACAGTAATTATTCAAATAGTCGCTTTGATTTTATTAAAGCGATATTTTTTATTAACTTTCAGAATTTGCCTGAAAATTTGTGGTTGTATAAAACATTACAATTCTACGAAAAAATGATTAAAATTTGACTGCGTACAAAATACAATATATTTATAATACAATGTATTTAATGTAGAAATTATTATATCGATTGAATACTTTTTGAGCAGCTGGTATTTTGTAATTTGATTGGATGGGCATCGATTTTGCAAATTGCTGTGGTCCGCAGTTTGACAGCTGTTGCTGTTTTTAGGACTTATATTCTCATATAAAAAATCAATACAGCTTTCATCATACTTGCCGATAATTAGTTTCCTTTATGCTTCTTAAAAACACCGCTTTATATCGTGCCTAATTATTATCTCATACACTCTTTAACCCAGGATATCCAGGTATTCATCTGTCTAGATATATTCATTGAGTGTGAAAGGAATGAAGTGGTTTGGGATCCTTTCAATTGAACAGTATTGAGTATTGACCATTATGGAGATGCTATTCAATCTGAGATGTATTTTTTGGTCCAACAAACCCAACCGTATTGATTTCATAATATTAAATTTTTGCACCTGCTCCTTCTACTTTGTAACAGATGTTTCTCTTTTAAACCATTGCGAATATGTCTTTGGATTAGAACCAACTCTTTTCTACAACAAATATTCTGCACCTTGACTCTTTTTGTGCACCTTTTCAAATACCAAACCATAGAATATTTTCTTTCATATCCTACACGAATATATCTTTGGTTGAGAGCCTTATCTATCTACACATTAAATATCGAAATAAATAAAAAATAGCATACTTTTAGAGCAACACTAACATTATCTAAGTAGAAATTTAATAGTATTTTTTAGATACCCAAAATCACCTCCCGCCTAAATTTTCCATTCTATTTACAGTATTCCTCATCCACTTACATCTTTTATTCTACTTTGAATAGGCTACAACAACTCTTTTCCACCAATTCTGTCATCTACAGGGCGTTTGCTTAGGAGCGACCTTATATAGCAACATATAAACGATTGCTTCCCACACCTTACATTATTTAACTTAATTTTATTTTATGTAAGTTCTATCATCAAAATATAAATGGTTCCAAATGAAGTTCTAGAGTAAAAAGTATGTGTTTTGCGGCAAATTCGTGTAGGACTAATAATATCTTTATTTTTTTTGACATTACCAGGTGAGACAAATATTGAAAATAATATCTCAATTATTGAAATTCCACCCCTGTTATCTTACCATTAAAAGGGTTCGTTTGATCAACTTGTACTAAAAATATATATATATTTGTTTGTTGAAACGTTATTTCTTGTGTAAATGTAAAGACGTATTATGTAATGAGAGTTTTGAAGGGTTGGCTAAATGGAGTGCTGTAGTTATATGCGTACAGGTTGCACTCTATGGCTATTCAGGATTTCCTTCATCCTGAAATGGCCCTTTCAGGAGCAATTTAACTCGATTATTCACCACCACCGTTGGAGTTTCTCTAAAAAAGGATGACTTCCAAGGATACTTACCAAAGCCTAAAATTATAATACGACCCGAGAGGTTGGCTCGCCACTCAAGAGCATTTGAGAGCAAGAGATTTGCATTACGAGTGAGTTGAATTTTTATTTAAAAAAATATATATCATCGAAATTAGCTTTTTGTAAGTTCCTTCCACTCACCTGTGGATAACTCGATTTATCCCAAAAAGCTTGTCCCTTTTTCAAAGGTACACAAAGGTTGCAAACCTTTCGACTGACACTTTTTTAATTAGTCATCTTCGGCTGCTATTCTTTGGCTTATTAACGTGAAAGGAAAGCTTTTAATTCTTGGGCTTTATTATCATCCACCCCTTGTCATTACAGAAGAATCATTTATAATGAAAGCTGCTCTAATACCTCGATGTGTGAAAAAACTTATCTACAATAACAAGTTAAATCAACATCACTTATATAATAAGGCCAGATAAATATAAGCTTGACAGAAGCAATACTAATTGACTCCTCTACTTGCTCCGACATCTTGATATTTATACATGAAGATGTTTGGCATTCTTATTACTCTTAAATTGTAACCCAATCTGTATTTATATCAGAAGATAATAATAAAGTCATAATATCATTATGATAAAAATTAATAATAAATGTTTCCATTAAATGATAGTAAAATCTTTACGTATACAAAAAATATTCAGTCATTTAATAATATTATTTAACACAAACTAATATTTATTTTTGTGTTTGTTTTACTGATCCATTAAATTATTTTATTTGTTCCATATAGGAGTAATAAAATTATTATTTTTATGATTACATTATTAAAAAAACTACTTATTTGTTATTGACATTTTTAATAGTAAATCATATAGTCCCGCATTCTAGAGTAAAAAGTATGTTTTGCGGATCCATATGGCATAAATAATATCTATATTTTTTTATGATTTTTTTTTAAATTAGATAAATGCGTTTAGGTGGCATTGATCTCAAAATATTAAAAAATATTATTTAAATTCAATACTCGTATGAATTTAATTAAGATCTAAATGTCATATTCAGCTGGTTGTATTGGTATACACTGCTAATACGTATTACATATTTGATAATATATATAAATGTCAATTTGTAGAGAAGTTTTTGTGTTATTAATTCATCGAACGCCGTGTCTTACTCCAGCATAATTGACATGATTAAATTGAAAAAAAAATCACCTTATAATAGGGGAGGGTTGATAAATCATCGGCAATTTTAATTAGGTCGGGGGTGTAAAGTGCACCACCCCCTCACAATCACAAGTCTTCACCACTCAGCCTTATTATTACACCGAGGTGAGCATTTTTCAGCACCACTAATAATCCAGAAGGGGATGCATTCACCCCAAGATTAGACAGATGGGACACAGTTTATAGGATTACCTTCACCTAGCAAATTGGATAAGTGGCTCGCACAAATAATTAAAATAACACAGTGTAAAATATATAATATAAGAAATCTGTGTCAGGCGGTCGTCGTTGCCTTCCACCTGCCTTCAACTGTAAACAACACTTTTTTTATACTCTTCTTTATTATCTTCAACCAACTCACTATAAATCCCTCCGCAACAACCATTGGCCTGCGAATTCTCATTTGATTTTATTTTATTTTACGCCCCAAGGAGCTTTTTGAAAGGGTTTTTTAGACACAACTACGTGTTAATTCATTGTCTGTCGATGATCTTAACTATTACTAGTTGATAATTGTTTCAGTATTGACCTTACAGTCCAGGAAATCAGAGTCAGGCTTAAGCTGATTAAGTTAAGATTTTTATTTATATTAGAGGAGCTTTTTTAGAGAGGATTTGTTAATTGTCTGTCGGTGATCTTACAATTAGTTACAAATTATTTTACCACCGAATTAATAATTAGTATTTACTTTACAATACCTGGATCAAGACGATCGACCAGGATCAAATCAAAATACGGGATTTGCACCCATGACCACAGTATTTGTAGTCATGCTGTGGGCATTTCGCTGGTTATTTTCATTACGCATTCCTGTCGTTGTTAAAATGCCGCTTAAATATGAATATTTAGCCAGTGGTATCTTGTATTTAATGATAGGTATGAATAAAGTAAAAATATTTAACCTTAGTGCCGCAACGGGCCGGGCCAACCACGAAAAAAATGCCTTTTTATATTTATTTATGGGCTTTTTTAAAAAAAATTGTTACTATTTATAATTATTTAATATTAGCAGTTACACAGGTCACCGACTTAATAATCGGTTTTTACCTTACAATACAGGAAATCAGAGTAAACCTGGATCAAGACAATCGATCGGGATTTTATTAATATTATTCCCGATCTCCCAATCATAAACATACCATTTTTAATTGCTAAATCTTTTTTTTATCCTAATACTGGATATTTTCGCGCGCCTTTATTGATTTTGTAATTTAATTAAATATAAATAAAATGAAAAATGTGTGTGTGGCCCCTGAGGTTGATGTTATATTTTATTTATATATGTACATTTGATTTTATCACACCCTGATCTATTTAATTATTACACATGTCATCGACAGGGCGGCTCTTTCCAAGTTATTTAATAATTTGTTCATGAAATTCTTAATGGTAAATTATTAATATTAATCCCGATACGTGTGTGGATTTCTTATTAAATGCCTATAATAATAAATTGTGGAATCTCCTTTTGAAATGAATAATTGTATTTATAATGTGGTGTATTTTGAATGCCGAGTCCAACCCACTTCTAAGAGCAACAAATGAAATTCGATATATTTTTTGTATTAATATATATATTTTTTTATATTTTACCTGAAGGAGGATTGTTGTGCATGAATGGTGTTCTTGGAGCACCTGCCACCAATACCAAGATCTTCATCTCCATACATGTTCCTGGTCCTACCTTAAATACCTGCACCAATATCGGAATGGCTCAAATCTGATTGCAATCTTTTTATATTAAATCATTTTACATTGTATCAATACGATTCTGTGATACACTCATTTATTTTAAAATAATTCATATATACATAAATATATATATATATATATATATATATATATATATATATATATATATATATATATATATATATATATATATATATATATATATATATATATATATACTATTATATTTCACAGTGTTTATTATCCTATTATTCTTTCTTTCTTATAATCGAAGAGAAAATATGATCGCTTAATATACATGTATGAATATTCACAAACTTTTTATACATAATATTGTTTTTGTTGGTTTTGCGCCAAGGAACATTTTGTTTAACTATTACAGTTATACAAGACACCGAATTAATAATCGTCTCAGTATTTACCTTAAAATCTAGGACATCAGAGTAAAGTGTAAAAAAAAATCTGTGTGCGCTTAAGTCTTTATGGAATTGAGCCACATATTCAATCTGGTAACACTGCCTGTCACGTGTCACTCTGTTTAATTATTATTTATAAAATATAACAATTTACGATTGAATACCTTCTACTGACATAGACATGAAATGTGTTATAGATAATAGATGAAGTTTTAGTTTAGTTGTCGGTCAAATAGGATTATTTTACTATTTAGAAAAAGTCCCACTTAATAATGATTAAAAATTATAAACAATTACATATATTATATATATGATGATGACTAGGGTTATTTTAATTGAAATTTTCTGTTAATGTTTTTTTAATAGGACAGTTATATTTGAGTTTTGATTTTATTTTTGCTTTAAAGTGTTCTTTTTATCGATTAGAAGAAATTTTTGATTTTGCACTAACGATATAATACGCTGGACGCTTGTATTATTGGTTTACTCTAATTACCTGTATTGTAAGGTAAATACTGATACTATTAAGTCGGTGACCTGTATAACTAGTAATAGTTAAGATCACCGACAGACAATTAATTAACACGTTGTTGTGTATAGAAATTTGTAAAAACCCGCTCGTGCTTATACATCGTCAAAGGGCAATAATAAGGCAAGTTTTGCGGTTACGCTGGCATGAATTACTGTTGTTAATTGATTGTTAAAAAGTCAACGAAAGTACAGGAGGCAGTTTCCAGTTGAAATTGTATGCGGTCGGTGAATTTTTGTAAAGATAGCGGTCGTGTCCATTAACTCATTATGTACAATAAACTTGCGCAAGTAATTACACGTGCAAGGATTCGAAGCTGGATTGGCGCCATCGGTGCTTTCAACAACTAAAAACCTGTTTTATACAGCTAAATATATATTATTTTAAGTACGATATGAAATCTACCAGTATTTTGTTGTGGAAAAGCAAGCGAGATGAGCAGATGTACAATGAGAAGGTTGTTTATCATTGAAATGGGATAAAGCCTCCTTGAATCAATGCTAAATATATACATACGCTTTCTCAATACGTTACACAGCTCACCGACTTAATAATCAGTATTTACTTTACCATAAGGAAATTAGAGTAAATCTATCGGGATTTTATTAATATTATTCCCGATCTCCCAGTCGTAATAACCGATCAAATCAATTTAAAAATTCCTACATTGAGTGGTATTTGAACCCATGACCACAGTATTTGTAGCCACTCTATCTTCTGAGCTATTACGATGGTTACGAATTATAATTATTTATTCGACTATGGAATTACTTTAGGTTTGCTAATCTCTTATTTAAATATTGTTAAAATGTATATAATTTTCTCATAATTAAAAGTAGTTTAACAGGCATATTTACTATAATATAATCTATGAATTTTAGCCGTCTTTTCTATTATTTATTTCGATTTAAAGTACGTATTATTATAATGTAACAGATTATCAAAATGTAATAAATGCTTTATTCCGATATAATTTATTCTTCAGCTTTAAAATTCCTTTTTATCAATGAATTCAAGTCTGAAACATGACAAAACAATACATGTTCGATATTGGAGCACTGCAAGGTATGGCTTTATTATTTAATAATTTTATCATTTTAATCGAATTTTCTAAGATTGAACCTTAATCATGAAATTCACATCTTGAACATGCCAAGTAACTAAGGCATTTAGTTAAACCCATAACCATAACTTTTAAGGTTTTTTTTCCCCTAACAAACTTTTATATTTGAATGGAAAATAACTGTAATAAATACATATGCATGCGCACTTTTAAAACTGCTTTTTATCGATGAATTAAATTCTAATTATAAAAATATTTTGTCATAATGTAATCCTCACAAGCAGTATTTTCTATTTTTTCAATTAATAAAATTATATCTTCATGTTGACTTCATGGTTGAGGAACTGATCGCCTCATTCGAATGATGATTATTGGCGTTAATGGGTTTTGAAGCCATGACTCTTTATGAATTTTTCATCGTGAATATTTCGAGTAAAATATTACTGTCAATTATCGACCCATTTAAAAGTGGTATTTCCCGTTTGTATTATTTTAATATTTAGTATTAACGAAGTGACATTATTTATTTATTGTCACTTCTGCACATTTAAAAAAAAAAATATTATCTTGACCGGATGTCGTAATTGTTTTGCCAACTATAAATTAGTGAGCAGGTTCGAGGATTGCCTTCGTCCAATTTGAATACAACCCAACCCTAATTAACTTACCTGTGCTTTTGCACTGTGAAGCCCTTCACCGTGTACGAGGCAAGTTTAGATCAATCAGATTTAACCAATTATCAGACTTGCACGAGGATAAATTGTCACTATCGTTTTAATTAATGACCGCAAATCATCATAAAAAAGCTCTGAAATCTGATATCGTTATAACTGGACGTCGTTACGCAAAGCCCGCAATAATATATGCAATTTAACAAGTAAGACGTGTCCAAGACTGGTAGCAAAAGTATTTAAACACTCGCGATAAAAAGTATTAACAACAATGTAACAGCTCTTATACTTCGGTGTCCAAAATTTATTTTAAAAAATGCCACCACCTGTCCCATATGTTCGTTGTAACTTTATATTTTATAAACGATTTACGGCGAAGAAGCCATGCAAGATTACTTAATTAATTATTACAATACACACATACACTATTATTATGACCTAATAATACAATATTTATTTCATAAAATAGTATTTTACGCTTTATCTTAGGGTGTTATTTTGAATGAAATTGAATGGGCAATTTTCAAAAACAAATAAAACTTAGTAGTTATCAATGAAATTTAAGTCAATTCTTGATAGGGATAAAAAATATATATAAGAAAGCAATTATACAGTTCACGAAAAAATCTAAAATTGTGATTTATCGAAAGAAAAAAGGAAATGTAAATTAATTTATCTCAAATTGCTTCATACATAATTCTTAATCTCTGGTCGCGCTTTTTTAATATTCATGGCAAGATTTGATTGCTAATTAATTATTTGATTCAAATATATGAATAACATAGTCAGATATTTACTTTATTAATTTAATTAATTTAAAGCGGTTATTGATTGAAAAAATGCATTGTATAACTGCATTAGCGCATTTCGATTCTAAACTATACGTTTTTTAATCATATTTTATAACCATTAAATTATTTATATTTACAATTAACTATGAAATTTATCATAGAGGGTAAAGAATATTTTAGGGGGTTGTAGGTTATCGTAAGAATAAGTGAAAAAATATATTCAATATATAAAAATATATATATATATATATTAATTAAGAATTTAAAAAATATTATTAGTGCTTTTGGAATCGAGTTTGGGCCGCCATCTTGAATCAGCTGTTTCTGTGAAGTACGCGTGTGTATTGTGTCTGTTAAATACGTTATTAATATTTTATATATTTTTAGGTTATATTTTCGATACCCCTTAAAATATTCTCAGTTAATTTAAGTCCACCTTGTATATTCAATGCTAATTTTATATAATTAGTTCCCAAAATGAATGGAGTATCAGGTTTGTTGGATACCATATTATTATTTAATAATTTTACCCAATAATTCAAATAAAAAAAACTCCATATTTGTGGATGTATTGAATTTCCACGCTAGAGGTGACAATTATTTTGATTGATTGGTTATTTTATAATTTGCGGTATTTTGGAAATATGATGAGTATTGTAGAGTTTTGTAATACAGTTATTAGTTTGGACACTTTGAAAGGAGCATCCTGTGTAGTATTGGTATTCCTGTCTAGTGAAGAGTCGTGGAAGATGACGATGATGATGATGAAGGAAGTGCTTATTTATTTATATAATATGCCGGAAGTCAACACGCATATATCCATTTTGATAAGTCATCAATGAATGAACATTGTGCTTTCGTGATATGTCTCACTATTGTCTTTTGTGGTAAACCGCAGCTTTCATACTTCATTTTTTCTTTGTATGTCACGACTCCATCAACATCCTCCTATAAATTTATTTTAATACACAATAGATTATAAAAAAAATATTCACGCTGATTTATTTAAAATGCGTGCGAATATTATCATATTTAAAATTACTTAATTCCAAAAAACACTCGCTTGCATATTCGTTGTATCTATACAATGCGATTTTTTCCGTGCCTTAGTTATTTAATATTTATTATAATTGTATGGAAGAATAAATAATGTCGCATATACATACGTATATATATATATATATATATATATATATATATATATATATATATATATATATATATATATATATATATATATATATATATAAACTTCGTGATAGCAAAAATTTCATATGAAATATATCTTAACAAATATAATATAAAGACATTGAGCCCAACCAACACCACCGATAATAAAGGCCAGAAAATTGGGATGATAAATATCAAGATAGTGGACCAAGAGGATCAGTTTGATTGTTACAACACTGTAATAAAGGTGATTAAAAGTGTGAAAACAACATTAATGAAGAGCGATGTACGCCTCTATCAAAAATTAGTCTTGTCTCCTTGAGGCCCATCTACTTGGTCAGCCATCTTGATATTTATACATGCAGTTTTCTGGAATTATTTATGTACATCGCTCTTCATTACTGTTGTTTTATCACTGTTAATCACCTTGATGACAGTGTTGCCTATGACAAATTAATCTGCATGGTCCGCCATCTTGATATTTATCATCCACTTGTCCGGCCTTCTAATATCAGTGGTGTCGGTACTACACGTCTTGCTCTGTTTACAGGTTAAAATGCCATATTAGCTTTTATTTTCATTACAGAGGTGAAATATTAGGGATGATTTAAATAACACATTATTAACTATTTTACAACTCTGCATTAAATAACTGTTTTGCTGCTGATGATGATAATAATATAATTAGTAAATGCCAAAATCAGAATTCAATTAATTGTTTTGGTGGAATATATTAAAAATAATCGATTACATTGAATATTTAGGAACTTTTAAGAAATGTGTATTTCTATCGATCAGCTGGCGTAGTGACATTTAATGCTCCCGTAAAATATTAATATAGTATTAACTATTTGTGCCAAAGTCATACTAATATAATATTATCTTTTTTCTGTATTATTTCCCCATTGATTGCAACGAGGACAATCTTTTTTGAAGAAAAAAGGCGTTATTATAAAATATAATTAATGCAGTATTATGATAGCTTCATTGCACTCTATAGGGAAAGATACGCATAACCCATGCTTGTTTTAATGATCATATTATTCATATCCAGGTTTTGGAATTGTATTTTAAGATAATATTTAAAAATATTATAATAGTTGTTGAATTGTTGAACGGCAAGAGGTTTGTCATGTCAAGTTTATACGTGAGTCGACTTCAAAATATCTGATCTGAGCATCGCGTATTTTCGATAACTCTTTAACACGTTTCCGTCTTCAATATCTCAAAGAACAATTCCTATTTTTGTTGCTGAATTATTTATAACAAGTGCAACAATCCTCCATTTAACTCTCTGTCACGAACATAACTCATTTACAATATATTTTTGGCTGTTTTGCACGCGATATTATTTACTATGACAAATGAGTTCGTCTTAACATTTAAACAACTAATTTACCGCCTTGAATATTGCAGGTGATGTTTTTTTTATTATTACATGTACTAGTTATTTATTGCTTACGAATATAGTATAAACTCTTTTCACTTACTTTGCCTTTTAAAGTACCTAATTTTGAAAAAAATGTTCATGATAATGTATGAATAATTTTGAAGCTTATTCCGAAATATATTAAGCTTCCAACTTTTTACCTTTTTTCTCACAAATCGATGAGGCAGTAATACAAAATTTAAATATGCAGTTTTACACATAATGATCATGAATAACTGTTGTGTTTTACTAATGTCATAAAAAAGTAATATGCCAAAACTATTGCTTGTACCAAAATATCAAAAACGAAGAATTATTCTTTGAAATTTCAATATTACCGGATAATTATTACAATAAACTATTAAACTGCTTATATGTTGATGATCTTTCAAAAAAGTATAATGTATTGTCCCAAATGAAGTTGTCGCGTTCTAGAGTAAAAAGTATGTGTTTTGCGGCAAATTCAAATGGGACAAATATTATCTTTATTTTTTATTAAATAAAATATATAAATTTAATATGTAAATAAATGTTTTTGGATGTTATTCATCTCAAAATCTAAAAAAATGTTATTTGAATTTAATATATCTCAAATGTAATTTAGGTCTACTCTACACATCAAAGGAAATTGAATAAAAATACACACACAAAACTATCTTGTTTCAATGTCTATTTTATCCTTTATGCTCTCAGCATTGAAACTGTAGCTTTGACATTTTTATATAAAAACAATGAATTTTTTTTTATTAATAACTTTTACAATTCTTCATTGTCGCCCGCGGATAGATTTTGACTGTCTGTTAAATCGTTTGCAGAATGGATAACGTCCAAATATTCGCTGTTCCACAAGAACTACATAAATATCAATATATAAACATGTGCATTTATTTTTAAATACAATTTTTAATTACCAAGACAAGCTGTAGATTCTCTATTCTTCTTTCCAAAGCCTTGCATTTTCGTTTCAAGTAGAACACGGCCTGTATTGATAAACATTTAATACTTGGTATTAATTAATTAATTAATTAGACACTCACACTCATGAAGAACATCAAGAAGGCCATGTTTGTTTTGAACTCGATCAAATTGACAAAAGTGTCAAATATCGGAAATATATTGTCGTCGTACAATATTTGCAAGCATTCCTCATCACAGATTTCACTTGTATTCGGATCGATGTAATTGTAAATTTTCACAGATATGTACGACACCAAACAAATCGTAAGTCCGATTAACGAGAACAGTTTCATTTTATTGAGAATTTACGATGGTGATTTTACAAATGGCCGAAATTGAATGTTTTGTTTTCTATTGAAAATGTTCGAATTTGGAAACTATTTATTAAAACCTATGTATGTATTTACCAATTTGAGTGACCGGACGTGGTGTCCTTGTTTGCTTCAGGCAAGTGAACCTCGTCATGGACACCACCCTTCTGTAAGGGGTGCTTTTGGATGGGTGGCAGGTACTCTCTAATCACTACTATACTCTAACCTGCGAGCTTGGCTGGAATCATTCAATACATTATATAACAGTTAATAAGATAACGCTTAGATATTAACATAAGATGAGTGGCTAAATGCGTGTTTAGTTCAAGTGGATCAAGTGGCCAAAAACATGAGTTACCTGGCAAACATTATACTGTAAACATGTCTCTTCATATCTTCAGTTATATTTCACAGTAAAATGGGTAAATGCATTGTTACTACATGTCATATGGACTCAAACATACACTCAAATACATCTAGCCTCACTTTTTACCAAACACTACTTCTTTGACATGTTTACAATATTATTGTCACAACCACTCTCAGTGGTTACTAGAAATGTATTGAGCGAGGGAAACACACTTATGCGCTTATCAAATAGTGCAACAATACACGTGTTTATAGGACTTATTTATATGCAATGCGATATCTAATGTTTATATCTATGAGTTAACTATAATGATTATTATCAGCTTATAAATACATTGGGTTCATAATAGATTTATCCACTAATTAAGTGTCTGGATTCAGCTGTATATTTATTAGTTTTATAGCAAATATCAAACTTTAGACATGCGCAATATGTATATATTTATAGTTTGGAGTTTACTCTAAAAATATAATAAACAAAGAGTACACTTTAATTGAGATGCTCAGAATCAAAATCACTCAAGTAAAGTTTTAATTTCATTCAATTATTAGTAGTGGTTTTGAGTATTAAAGAACCACTTTAATTAAAAGATTTGTTGCTTTTTCGTAAAATAGTATTTTACGCTTTCTTAGGTTTATCTTAAAATTGAATATACATTACAATCTCTTTTTTTATAATGAATTAATACAATAGGTACATCTTAGACATACGACATGAGAATTTTAATATTAGACATGACAGATAATATTATAATCAATTTAAAAATATGACTATTAATAAATAATTACAAAATATAATGCTTAAAACTAAAAAACAGTTTATTTGGCCAAAATCACATTTGAATTGAATAATTTATTTGAATGTTACTTTAATTTTTTTTTTTAAAAAGTTAACAAATACAAAAAAGGATAGTACTTATTTTTATGGAATAAAAAACTTTCTGTATATATGAGGCGTTTAGAATCAATAGAATTCTCCCAAATTCAGTTTTCATTTTATTCAAATATTGATTATAACAGTTTCACAAAAAAGGATAATAATTATTTTTATTAAATAAAATTTTTTATTAAATATGAAGCGTTTAGAATCAATAAAAAGCTCCCAAATTCAGTTTTAATTTTATTCAAATATTGATTGTAACAGATTGTCCTAAACCTTAGTTGTAATACTTAATTATCAAAATATAATACGTTTGTCTTCTTATACTCGATTTAGAAGCTTTTGATTCTAAACGTCCCAATTACATTGTATTGTAATCAGATAGTTATTACTTAATTAAAAATGTATGTGATTAGACTAAATCAGTTTAAGTGTACAACAATCGTATGGAAAGCTCTTACACATTGATTGAAGTTGTGCAAATACAATTGCTCTTCAGAGTACACACAGTTTGTATGCATTTATATACAATAATGATTTCGACGTGCTAAATCTGACCAAATTTGTTCGTAGGTGGGTAAAATAAATCAGTCTGTGGTTTATTTGGAGGCTGATTGGGGTGTTGTGGTTTACACCCGACAAATACACCTGCTCCTATTATGAAAATCATTGTTAATTCTAATGGATTTAGTCACAGTATTAAGACGTCCACCCGATTATAATGGTACGCTGCACTTTAATCCTCAAGGTAACCCAAAGCCTGATATATTACCTTGATTATTACGCAGATGTTGAGTATTTTTTTATATCATTGGCTGTATGTATAAAAATTAGTTACGGCTTGCGGCATCCATCCGGGTGGGTGTTGCATCCTGGTATTATAGGGGGTGGTGGTATTGCATGATGGGGTGGTGATGGTGGTTGCCATGGCGATGCACCACCCCACAGGGTGACGCTCCCTCGGCTGGATTAGCATTTTAAATTTTAAACTTTATCGCCGTTGCTGGGAACCCGCTGTAAATCACTGGATGGCCACTTCAAGACTGAAACCAATACGTTCTGGACCGCTTTCACTCTCATGTGAAACTCTTTATTTATTTATTTAAAGTGAAATGTGATCCGATTGAAGGCTTTAAATTACACGACCATGGAATTGCTTTAAATGAATCGTAGATAGAACAGACGCTTATTTAATATTAACCGTGAGATTTAAGTATAATAACTCCCAAACTATAGTAACACAATCCATTTATAAATGAAGCACCCTTTAAATTCTACAATCACTTAGAGAATTGATTGCGCCAAAATTTCGTGTTGATTACTTGACGGAATTCCATATTTTTTTAAAGAAATAAGTTTGTAATTTCCATTATATATTTAATTTAATCTCTAAAGATGACTACATGTTGGTAGTCGACAACGCTTAGACTGTAATAAAAATAAAGTGGAAATTACAAACTTATTTCTTTAAATAAACAGGAGATACACATACTTACAGGAAAGAATTAAAATATTACAAATAATTTATTGACACTTCCAATAAAGTTCCGAATCTGCCAAAAAAATTAAATTATAATTGACACCAAATTGAGATATTGCTGTAAACATTTAGGCGGGCCATGGCTCCAAAAGTCTGACAGCGACGTAAATAAAGTTCCCGTTTAATCCAAAGACTTTCTAGCTGTATTATAAATCATTTAAAATCATATTGCCTTATACCTGGTTTGAAACAAAAAATGACCAACCACAAAATGACGCCATCGAATTCGGATGTTGCTGTAAACAGTTCGGCGGGCCATGGTTTATTTATATTTCTTATAATTGATAGTACTTACAGCTTGAAAAAACATATTTTTATAGCCGTTTTTCATTCGCGTCTATGTATATCTCGTCGCAAATACATACTTTTTCAGTACATTATTAAATTTTTATTAATTGTAATAAACAGTAGGCTTTCAACCAGTTAATAAATCATAATAAATGAGTATCGTAGTAATTAAAATGCGGCGACACGTTGCTTTAAGCGTTATGACACCCTCAGTCAACCCTCACAATTATTTCAATTTAAACGCCATGAATCAAAATCATTTATAATTTATTATTATATGTTTGGAAAGTTCCCTTTTGGTGTTATCTGGCTTGGTCATATGCCAAGCTGCATACATTATATTACAATATATTTTTTCTTGTACTGGTCTCATAACACCCCCAATGCACGCTCAAGCAACCCCATATAAATACACGGGGATTTGGACAATACAAACACCAGATAATACGTGTATTGCAATAAAGCGCGGAACTTTTTTTATATTATTTCTAAGAGATATGTATTTTAAAATATGAGAGGGTGGATAGAATCCTTGCGGGGGATGATCGACCATTAAATCATTGATATTCAAAGCCTCGGGGAATATAACCAAAGTGGCGGCCAAATTATTTTATTACTTCAGAACAGCCTGGAATTTCTGGGATAAAAGAGCTACTTAGACATTAATGTCCTTCCACTACACTTGATTCAGTTTTAATCGTGTTATTTGGTATGAAAATGCATTTTATATAAATGTGGGACTTGAGCGAAGGCACAGCTGGGGTAGTTATACTTTTCGATCGTAAAATTTTCTTGGGGTTGTTAAAAGTTTCCGTGGTTCAAGTAGAATGCCTACATTAATAACTTTCAATTCTATAATATCATAAATATGTATAATAGTAGTTTTGGCCACAAGAAGCTGTCTCGAACACCCCATGGTGTCAGATACTCAAACAACCCTTGACATATAACCTTTGATTAATTAACCATACCATAGAGGAACTCCACTCAATTAATCTATAACGATCCTGAAATAATTTTGAAATACACACTGTGCTATTATTATTTCAGCGGTCAGTTTTCGAGATATTCGAGCTATTTTTAAACTTTGTGCTTTGCTGCGGAAATGTACGGAAAATTTGAAATTTCTCATCACTGACTAATCGTCAAACACATTTTGATTAATATCACTTTGGTTATTACGAAACTTTCTACGCGAAGAGACTATTTTATTACTTTTTTTTACAATAATTAATCACCAACCCCCAAGCTCGGTAAGAAAATAACCGATGACAAAATGTGGCTTTTAAAATAAACATAATCTACATAGGGAATCAAAGATTCCATTAGGTAATTATGAAATAGTATTCAGCACCATGAAATGATAAATCGGATTCGGAGAGCTTTTAATTTCAACTACTATTATTTTTGTTGCAACTAATGGGCCATGTGGTTACTTTTTTATAGCTGCATTATACTCAATTAATTGACCTTAATATTAAATGTATTTAAAGCTGAGCAATGCATCGTAAGGTGAGAACTTAAATCTTATGTTGTCTCTTGATAATTTACGAGGAAGGACAGCTGTCGAAATACGATACCATGACTTTATGTTTGTATAATCCATGGTGTTTGTGTACCATGTAACTGTTATCTGAATATTGTTTATTATTTACCATATCAACAACGCATTTTATCATCTCTTATAGGATGACTCAGTTATTGAATATGTATATTCATCCTTGGAAAAAATCCACGACAAAATATCCAAACGAGGCGTTAAGTTCCTTAACCACTTATAATATAAAGTGCTGCTCATGAGGAATATTATGACAGATTTTTTTAATTACACTTCAATTAATGCGTTTTAAAATTGTACATGTATTGAACCTACATATATGCCATAATAATTTATTTATTAATAATGTATTGGCGAATAAATAAATAATATCGTATTAATATGTAACCTAACCTAACAAGTTCTTGATCAAAAAACTTTTAGAGTCGTTTTACTCGAAACAGATAATGTTGAGCTCGTGGTTATGGAACTGAACGGATTATAAACATATGGCCCAAAAGAAAATTTTAAAAGACTCAAACAATATTGTCGAAATAATATTTTAATACAGATCGAGTGTCAGAAAAATAATTTAATACATTATTTATTATGATGGGAACAATTTTTTGCATTTTGAAGCGTTTAAATTTAATTTCATCATTATTGAATGTATAAAACGATGGGTTATTGACGGAAATCGTATCTACAAATTTACAGTTTAAAAGGAGAGAAGAATATAATTGTTTTTCAACTTGAAATATTTGCTTATTTATTAATATCTCATAATATTTTTATAAATAATTTTCTGATAAAGTTACAACTTGGGTTACAATCAGTCAAGTTCATTAACAATAAAACTGCATATAAATAAAATAAGTTTAAAAAATGTGTATTTCTTATCATTGAATCTTGTGTCATTGGTTCATGACACGTATTCAAAATAAATACTGAGTGGATTATGACAATTTATCAAATTTGTTTCTGAAGCTTCTCATGTGTCTAGTCCTAAATTTTCAAGATGTTTAGGTTAAAATGCTAATGATCAATTATAATATATTTGGGTGCTTTATGTTCCACGGGTATTCGGGTTTGAAGAGATGACATCTTTACCATATGGCGACCGAAGCTGCAACATCTGGTTACAAGATTACATCTCTTGACAATGCCAAAGAAATTCTCTCTTAAACTTGAATGCTTTGTCACTTGAAATATGTCTCAAGTTCACGCGTGTCTATTCAATACTAATTTTAGACTTATCCCTTACAGTTAGACACATCTGTGTACATGCGATTTCTATACAATACATACGTAGGTCATTTATTTGTAATGAAACACGGAATGGAGTTTCAATCGACGAAATTATGAAGGCTTCACTTGATTTTGGGACGATTCAAAACACACCCAAAGTCACCCCCAACAAAACGCCCCGTTTTCCAACCGCAAGTCTTGATAAAGTGACCGCACTCAAATTATACAAATGTTTAATTTAACTTTATGTAATCACTGATCCATTTTTTTTATTATTTCAGAACCAGCGCCCATTCTTCGATTCCAGAATCAACGTGAGTATTGTTCGTATTTATAATGCATGAGTAATAAATATAATACGTGTCACAGAGGCAAAATGACAAGTGATGTATCGGCCCTTTTCGTTCCCCCTTTAAAGCCCAACAAGAAAAATCGTATTTCATCTCTCGAGTGGCGTGTCGAAAAATATATGACGAGCGTTTCTATAATAAAAGGGAATAGTCACTTGAAATTATTGAGCAATAATGTGAAGTGGGAGTTTTGGGGAGTCAAAGTGTTGAGGGTTGAAATAGACCAAAGTGTGAGATAATCACACATTGAATTGTATTTTTAAATTAATGTATATATTTCACAGTAGAAACGAAAGTCCAGTAACAATTATTCGATCCTTTATGAAGATATATTCGGAGACCCGAAGAGGTCGAAGGGTAGTCCTTTCGGGAAATTAATGACGCGGATATAATTAATCTACAATTCTCACCGGGATACAAATTTACCTCGTATATTTTATTAAATTCTCCTAAAATGATTAACACCAACGCAATTCGGATAAAAGCCTTTTCGGCTTCGGCTTTCGGCGAAGCTTTGACTTGTCATAAAAATACAACATGCAAACCGAAGGGGCATTGTCTATGGGCATCAAAACCTCATCTAAGACCCTTTGAAGAAATGCAATTTAGCCTCGGGGCCATTTACGACACTCAATATGTATCAGTATTGAATGGGCGAGGCAAGACAACATCAGCCGCCCTTTCGTCTAAGAGAGCAAATGTTTAGGGGCGAAAAGAATGAATGTTGTTTGGCAAATATGATCCTTGTAATGGTGGCACATGCTAAGGGTGACACCAAATATCGGATGGAACGTGAAAAGATGACACAAACCATTTACCAACATATTTTTTTTTATAAATATATATTTTTATAATGGCGTTAGCCTAGCCGTGGTAGTCCGTGAGTGTATTGTTAAATAAATACCGATAGCTCATTGTCAATGTATTAGTGCGACTTGTTCACTGCTTGACTGTGTGCGTGTTTATATATACATGCACTAATACACTTACAAACGTCCACGACTAGGCTAACGTCACCATATAAATAATATCACCAATATATTAGCAGACCATACAACTGGATGTATAAATATCAAGGTGGCGGATCTAGTCGACGATTTTAAGTTTGACAACACTAATTTTTAAGTGCGCAACTTTTATTACAGTGATACCTTAGTCAAACTCATCTGCCATTTTGATGTGTATGGGCTGTTTTAATACACTGGTGGTATCGTTTTAATTCGTTCTAGATACTAACATACATAAAAATACAATAGAATGACATATTTTTTTACATTCAACTCTTAAGAAAATATGTCACTGAAGGGGACAATATTTAATATTGTCGAGTTGAAAGTGTTCGCAGACAAGATATTCGATTATCCATCTTTTGACACGTCTTTGTGTAAATTTTTAATGCAGGCAACTTAGTTACAAAGTGGTTAATGGAAGAGTCAAAAGCGCAACCCCTGATGTTTGGGGAGTCGAGGGTGGTTCCAGACAAAAGTGTCGATTTTGACGGGGATTATTTGGACAAAGACGTCTTGTCGCTCTCTTACTGGAAAAATGACGAGGGAAAAGCATAAATACGGGGAACGAGGTAACAAGATTTTTAATATAAAGCAAAAAATATTATAGGCGTTGAAATTTGATTCGATTTTGTCGCATGATGGTGATTTTAGCCGTTGGTCAATTTGCCGGTTTGGTGATCACAAATCACATCAAATCTAAACCTTGTATAAACCTAAACCTTATAGGAAAAAAACATTAAATTGACTATAATTTTTGTCAGTAAATTATAGATGACTACACGTTATATTTATAATTTATTTCACAACGAGTGTTCCACCAGCAATAAATTATATTTTTAATTGAATCTTTTGAAGTCTTTTTCATAGTCTATTAAAACAGTGGCTATTTCACATTCACTTCTACTAAACTGAGTGTCGTTTTTTCTTTAGTGTCACTTTTACCACAGAACGGTTGCACTTTATTCTGGTATATACCGGAAAAACCAATTACCATAAAGCAGTTTTCCAGACTGCAAGGGTAAACTTTACATGCCTCCCTTGAGCCACACCATAACATCAAGTATTCCTTCTACTTTCCACATGTCTGGCATATCCTTAATAAACTTTATATTTGGAAATCATTGAAGGCAACGTTATATTATATTATATATAAGAATAGAGTCTGCGTAAAGTGAAATTTTAATATTAATCGGGCGGTAAACGATATTGATTATTTTAGAATTGAATACTCTAGGGAGGCTATTTATAAAGAACATCCATCGATCGTTCTCATTATTTGCAAGGTTACTACCAAAGATGCATTTAATTATTCATTTATTAAGCTTTTTCCAATCCAATTTGGTAGTTAAATATTTAGTTTGTGATACAATAAAACAATATTATAAATAGACTATTATAGAAATTTCCATAACAATCTGAATCAGCCTACTTATTTTAAAATATAACTTTTCCAACCATCTAATTTATAATAAAATTTACTTGATCGTTTATTGCATTAGGAGATCTGGAACAATATCAATAAAATATTCATTAATTACAGGTTCACTCTGATATACTGGAGTGTAAGGTGAATACTGAGGGATGATAAAGTGGTTTGTTTTAAAATTCACTCAATATGTAATTTTATTAATGTAATTATCAAAATAAAAAAAAATATCTAAATTTCCGATTGATTCATAAAGTATAGAGTATAAAGTTATGTATAGAATAGCAAATGGGGATAAATGGGCCCCTCAGTTCTCCCATTGTATAGTCGTTAATTTCATCCTCTAAGTTTTAAGTGTTCTTGAACTTGTTGGCATAAACGATAGTCTTTAAAAAATGCATTGGGACCCATTTACCATTATTTTTTTATTTAATAATGAATAATTTTTTGTATACTTAATATAAATAAATAATATTTTTACACCTTTAAAAACTGACCCTTTATTTAAATATAAAAGTTGTCGCCCATTTGTGGTTATAAGCTGAATCAAAGTTTATTATACTCTTGTTAGATTTAATAAAATGCAATGAAGTCCATTTAACCCCATTTACTATTTTGGAACTAAGCTTATTTAAAAATGTGTTTTTCATACAAATTATTTTTTGTGTAAACCTTTGTTTGTTAGGGATTTTCGTGGAACCAAATCATCATTTCCTACAACTTGTGACCAAACGCTTATATTTATTAAAAAATAATACAATTAAATCCACCACTAAAAATACAAGCGATATTCTTTTGAAAAATGGCTTCTTTAAAAGTAAGTCCCATCAATGGTTTTATAAAATGTGGTTTATTGAATTTTTTGGGTGAATAATTCATCAAGATTAAACATCCAACCGTCATTAGACTTCACTTCACCCAGTTCTATTCTCACAAAGAAACCATCCCACAGGACAAAGAACCCTCCTCCACCCAGGAGCCATTGTCGCAGGTAATGGTGTCCCTTCTTCAAGTATGAACATTAATATTTTTCAGCTCTCTTTTGGAACATTCAAAACAATACGATGTTCCATTTTACGAGTGGGCAATCGAAAATTTTTATACTGAATACAATGTTTGAGGAAGTTGTCAAAGGGGGTTGTTGGGCGAATGTTCTCCACATCAATTATGATCACCCCTTATCTCGATACTATGAATTATTTATTATATAATGCATCATGACTAATTGTAGGAAGCACTCAACTGTTGAATATATTATTATGATGACACACACGGCCGTATTCAAGATAATAATGTGAGTGTGTGCGTGGTGCGTATACGAATAGATCATTTGGTCAGCTCTATTCGTATAACCACTCTAGCACGACTCAATACACTATTATATTGAATGGCCGTCATTGGCAGAAATTCATTATTTGTATAATTTAAATTTTAAATATTTTACTGTTACTCGCTTCGTTCTCATAAATTTCTCAACAAGGTTCTTAAGACACAGGTTATTTTAATATGAATACATATTGCAATTTCTTTGTTTAATGTTAATTTTACATTATTGAAATAATACAAAACATCTTAAGAACTAGTTTTAAGTGTACAGAATATATAAATCTTTTTACCCATAACTAACATGACTTTAAAATGTTTATGTGATATTAGAGGTACTTAATATAAAATAATTAAAAGTACGAAAAAAAAACCATTTACAGATATGAGGATTAATAAACAATAACAAGAAAAGTAGCAGTAATAGTAATAAATAACAGTTTGTTTGGGTTAACCAAATTTGAATCGAGTGAGTTATTTTAATGTTATTAAATTTTCTAATGATATCAATTTTAAAAGTTCATTGGTAAAATAAACATAAATCATATTTGGTTTTATGGACAATACTTAAATCGGGTTAGTGAGGAAGTTAGTATATCAATACACTAATAACTATGCTCTCATACATTTCAGTCTTATACGAATAATCAACCACACACACCTGAGGCTATTATATATATTATTTTAACACGTTGAAAATGTCAGTTTCACGCGTACAAGCATTTTGGGCTTGGAATAAAATTTTACGGTGTTTGCAAATTACCCATGTCGAAAAACACACTTGAGCTCGCTAAAAAGTATTTTTTTTTTTTATTTACATATATATAAACTACAACCACCGTAACCTTTCAGATAATCCAATGCGTTACGATGGTTTCCTCAATATAAAAAAGATTTTTCCAACAAAATAATATAAAAAAAACGTCAAATCGATAAAAACACAAATATCAAAGCAAAATAAATAATAATAATATGTGATTTAAAATAGTTACTTTCTCAAGGCACATTAATTTATTAATTTATTTATTTACACACCTATACATAAATTATAACCAAGGTTTATTTAATGGATTTCATACTTTTAATTACAGACATGCTTTGAGACGCACATTACTCACTAGAAGATCATATCCAAAAACTATAATAATAATGTGATATCACTAATCACAGTTATTTACTGAAAATTATTTAGCCACTTCGCGTGTCTATTTATGAAACAAACTATTTTTTTTCCGCCAAATTTTGGTATGGGAAAAATACTTTTTCAGGCCTACAACCTATTTTCGTTGGAATCACATAGGGGTTGGTTTACCATTTACCTTTACGATAACTGTTTAATGTTACTGTAACAAGATATAATTTAAAAATGTTATATTATACGGTCCATTGATGATGGTGGGCGCATATAATCAAGGTTATGAAAATGTATTCAAATGTAGTCATTGTCCATTGAGGATATATGAATGGATTATTGTACCGGGGACATTACATTTAGTTAGACAATGAATATTGTTATGTCTGATGGCATCTAAATTGAATGACTGATGACTAAAACCTATTGTATGAGTGATAACAAGCCTGTATTCTTGCTGTTTAACCTGTCCACTTAGATATACAGTAGTTAAACTCATTATATATCGTCTTTATAAATATTAAAATCAACTTACTATCTATAGACTAGAAAAATCAACAGTCGATCCATTATTGTGCTTATCCATAATTTAAATTATTTCAAATATGTTTTTTTTTCTTCAAATATTAGTTATAACTGATATTTTTTTAAATTTAAATGCTTAGGTTTATCATAATTGTCCTTCATTTCTTTGTTTCAAAAACAATGATTTTATTTTTGAGCATGTCATTTATTTGGCATTATGTTAAATGGTTTTTTTATTATATATATATATATATATATATATATCTAAATGCAAACAATACCTGCTCATTACTTTTTTTAAATGACATTGAGTGATTAGAAAATTCAATTAATTAATAGATTCTTACGACTGGGAGATCGGAATAATTAAAATCCCAATTGATCGTCTTGATCCAGGTTTACTGTGATTTTTTATATTGTAAGGTAAATACTGATTATTAAGGACAGGCAATGAATTAATCTGTTATTCAATAATATTTATGGTTTATTATAACCATTTCTAGGGGGCGCATAATTTGGTTGTACTTCCAAATTAATTTAATATATTTGCCGGTTATTATTATATTTTATATAAATGAATTAGTTAGCTAGCTATTATCTTGAGTAATCGTAGGTGTGAAATGAAGAGGGTATTGTGATGAAATGAGCCGACAATTGATGCCAGATTTACACCTGAATACAATAAGCCTCTCCTGTGATATATGACAGCTACACTTCCTATATTGTGTGCTTAAATTATGAACTATTGTCAGGAAATCCTATATTTGTGTTTTTATAACTGGCTTAGAAGTTGTAGTACTTAAAGCCTTCTCAATGCCTCACCTCCCTATCAAAGTTTCCCCAGGGATTTATACGTGACCGCTTTGTTGACATATAACTCGATTTGTCTGTTTCAAAATATTATTAAGTCTACACACGCAATTCTACCCACTTCCGTGTTTTTCAATATAGACTTTTAATACCCGAAGTCTCTCTAATTAGTCGCCCGTATTAAAATACATATAATCGATTGTAATTGGATTCGAATGTTATCCACTTTCGATATTTTAAAACCATTGATTGAGTGTTGGGTTCACCACACAAAATAATAATAGCCTTTTAAAACGTCAATAACAAAGGGAAGCATTCAAACAGCGGGATAATAAAAAATCAGATGACTTTACGACAATGCATTTATTTTTAGGTAAGCCTTCCTTAAATAGGTTTTAGTCTACAGACGAAGTTTTCCCGTTATGAAAATCTAAAATTCGGTTCATTAACACGGCGGTCAACTTTTCCATACTATTTTCAAGTTTTCCTCTCGGGGATTATGTTATTTAAAAAAAAGACTGTCGGAACAAATTTACGAGCTGGGGTCTTTTACTTCTGAGCCGCTTATTCGTTGATTTATAAACTGCTTGAACCTTTTTTTTTGCTTCTCACAAAGCATTGTTTCGTTGTTTAGGCTGATTGACTAATCCGTGGCTTAGTTGGTCACAAAACAAACCCAATCGTCACGGGTTCAACTCCGGTCGGATTACAGCTTTGACCATTTGGCTTTACATAATAATTGGACTGTTGGAGGTCTGGCGACTTTACGACCCTCAAATATAAAACTGGATTTTTTTATTTATTTATTCTGCTTAGTAGTAGTGGCGGAAGTTCACAGGCGAAATACTTTTAGCTCCTGAAAATTCTTTCAGTCGGAATTCAGGACGCGTTTCAGCGTATACCTGCACAGAATAACATTACAATCTGAGATAGTTGTTTGTTGAATTAGTTCGATTATCGAGAATATCTGACACGTGTATTCAATCAATCAAAACTTACTTGTATTAGTTTGACGCAACTCACCCGTAAACATAGCTTTATTGACACAAGTTCAACACGACTACGTTTTTTGAGTCATTAAAATTTTACTGCTTCCAGCTTTCACAGGACCGATGGGGGTGTATTTTTTAATTAAAATTCCTCAATCGTAAAAAAGGCCTCGGAAGTGCTTCAGGGCCGGCGTCACTTTTCATACAGAATTGTGAATATTTCACGCGTGTCTGAAAACCAAATAATTTCAACAATGCTCACACGTAATTCCTCTTCATTGTGATCTAAATAAAACATGACTTTTGTTCATTCATCTCAATAATTTTATGATATTTCTATTGGAGCTATGATTACTCATCAGTCGTTTTCTTGGGACTATGTGAAAAGGTCAATATAGTTGTGAAAAAATAATGAACCCTTTTGTAAATTGACCTTTTCATGTGCTACGATCGTTTCATCTAAAAATATATCCAACCTACTGATACCGAAAATGTCTCTTTAATCGACTCAAAGGCGATCGATTTTTAATTCTAATCTTATAATAATATCCGATGTCATTTATCGGAAAAATGATTATCCTCTTTAACAGCTTAAATCGTAATTTTTTTTCAGGCTGTTAAATAACCATTGTTTATTTTTCGCGAAACGTCATGAAGCGTGGCGTAGCTTTTTCAGCACTAACCCTCCCGAAAACTAATGAATACTGAAATCTGGTCCCCTTTTCCAGTAGTACGTGACCGAGTCGCTCTTTTTTTTAATGACATATGTGACGAGAAGAAATATTAATGACTGCTCTTATCCACGTGAAAAAAATGTTGCATTCGCATTCATATTTTAAAACGTGATAAATAATTCCCACAGACGAGACTTTGAGGGAGAAATGCTTAAACATTTTCACTCGTCCATTTAGGGGATATACAAAGGAGCGTTTGTCATATTTTAGACAAAATTATAAATATATACTTGGTGTATGAAATGTTGCATTGATAAAATGTAAGAGGCCTTTTGCACCCTTCGCATGCAGAATCGCCTGATGTCCATCGACGTCCCCTATATTTTGCATATCTGAAAGTTGTGTATTTTGTGTAAAAATTTCCGCCGCAGGCTGTGTCGAATTGCCATGAGGAAAAGAGGCGAGAAAGTTGTACTGCCTTTAAGATGGGGTTGGTGTGAGTATAAAGGGGTGGAAATACTACCACCACAGGAAGTTGTGTGACCTGAGCCTTGCTCCCATAATATTGAACCGAAACATTGAAAATACCATACGATCCACAATTCCTAAAGTCATACTCTAATATCTATTCATGCCTTTCAATGGGAATGTATAGTAGATATAAATATATGCAGCTAAAGTATATTTAAAAAAATATATAATATATTATTTATATTTATAGGATGTCCTTTAATTTAGTTAGAGTTAGTTTAGTCTAATTTATGTAACTTTAATCCATGGACTCTTCCAGTCCAGAATATTCACCTTAAGATTCAAGAAATCAGAGTAATCTTGGTTTGAAAATATATTTTAATATATCATTGATATTGGACTATTAAGGAGTGTCCTAAAATTTGATTCATAAAGTATACAGAATAAGATTATGTATAAAGAAGCAAATGGGGGGCAATACATTTTTTTTAAAACTTCTCATCAACTTAAACGTTTTATTTTATTTCCATATAAACGTTCGTTAGAATATTTTTTATAGACAAAACAATAGTAATAAAAATGGTTAACAAAAATGAAAAGTACATATATAAAATATATAATATAATTATAAAAAAAATGTTTAAATAGAAACTATATAAAATAAAATAAAGTAAGATGTAGGACGCAATCATTTATATGTTGCTATATAAGGTCGCTCCTACAAGTCTAATAGGTGGCAGATTTTGTGGAAAAGAGTTCAACCAGGTGCGCAAATTCGTTGCCAAGTCAAAGAAGTTAGAAGAGGAAATTGGTATCTATGAAATTTAGCCATATTATGGTAAAATTTACAACCAAATTATTAATAACAAATTCATAACCTTATACTCCATACTTAAGGAATTTAGAAAGACATTTTAATGAAAACGTTTAGTACATTCCTCTTGATAATCCTCTCATTATTTGCCTTAGAATCTAATATATCAAAGAAAATCTATTAAATTAACTTGATCGATGATTATTTATTTATTTAATAATTTTATTTTTGATTTATTGTCTTGAATCCGGCTGTATGTCTGAATACACAAGTAGGTGGGTTAAGTTTTCCAAAGTTTGTTCGAACAATGTATCCACAATCTGTTGCCATTTAATGTCTAAAACATAATTTATTGGACCTTATTGAATATGTGGATTTTCCAGACCACCCTCAATGTGGAAAATAACGACACTTTCTCAGGGTGGAAACCCAGTACCCAGGGGTGGCTTTGTTCGGATAAGAATCATAAATTTTTGAATAGACTCTCAGACAAGCCTCATCTTTTACTAAAAAGCCAAAGTGTAACCTCGGCGAAATAAAACCTAGATCGAGCTTTTCAATGAACTGAAATATTTAAACATATAAATTCAATTTAAATGGAGCCATCAACGTGGAGTCTTTTATGGTTGTATTTTAGTCGGCAAAAGAGGTACAAAGTAATGGTAATTTGTTGGTAGCATAATACTGGTGTAGGGGGTAGTATTTTACAGGAAACACCCTTTCCCATCCCCCAAAAGGTAAGGCGTTAACGAATGGTGCCAATTTCGTTCGCTAGAATAACAGACTAAAAATTTCCTCAATTTTTTTTTCAAAAAATACAATATTAAAAATTTTATTATTCGTTTTACAATAGAGGTGGTTTTGATTAAAACGACCATTGTTAGTTGTAGCCTAATAATAATATCTAGGTCGGCAACCTCACTTTACGACCTCTGGCCAGTCATTAACCCGTCCTGTTCTCACTTGAATTACCCCTGTATTACTATCGGTATTTATGTGAAGCTCATTCTCACTTTTATAACCGGCTGTTTTCCTTGAGAAATATTAAAACAAGTACCTGTTTTGTACTTGTTTCGAATGCAACTCATCAAAATTCATTTATTCTGTTTGAATTGAAATAATTAATATTTTAATAGAGGTTGTATGAATTTCAGTTTACTTAATATATGTACATCTTACAACCCAGGAAATCATAGTAAACCCAGATTGAGACGATCAATCAATTCCAGGTCTCCCAGTAGCAGTAGTCGATCGAAATAGTTTTTTTTTCAAGCCTAACAAGATTGGAACCCTTAATAAATATTTGTAGTCACACTCCTATTTGCTGAATATTATTTAATTATTTTATATTCAGATTTAGGTGCGGCACAGACATACATAGGTGCTTATCATATGACATGAATCTCGCCAATGAGAGAAATATGAACAAACATGAGCGCCAATCAGTGCCAAGCGCTCGTTCTCTCATTGGCTGAAATACACCAACGAGAATCAAAGAGCAACCATGTCTGTGCCGCACCTTAGAACATTTCTCCACCTCCAATTTAATTTTTTTATTGATTAATTATCCCATCCATAACACATAAAGGGACTCATATAGACTTTTAATCTTCGAGACTATTTTAAGGGAGAGTAAGGTATGACTAAAATATATTATTGGAAAAATTAAAGGGAAATAAATAATCCTCTGTTTTATATTTAGAGTCTATAATATAAGGACAGAAAAAAGGTTCTTACTACAAATACCACTTAATAAAAATGTACTTTTATTGAAAGTTTTTTTGGTTATTTACTGCAAATTGTTAATTTATTTTTCTAGCATTAGCATTATTTTTTTTGTTGATAAATGATGTATTTTAACCTGAATTTGTTGAAAGTCCAGTATTTATATTTGAAGTATCGGAAAAACATTAAAACAGATTCCACGTCGCCGTTCACCCGTTTAAATCTTTTCCATGCCATAAAATGCGTATATTGGATTTTTCCTATAATATATCCAACAACAACTGTTTTATTATAATAAAATTGATATTAAGTAAAGTTTTATTGAAAAGGCAGGCCGGTATTTTACAGCACGTCTTTTGGCTCTCGTCCAAACTGTGAGGATAATGATATCCTACAAGACAAAAAACAGGCACACTGTGCACAGGATTCTTCTCATTTGTCTTTTAGGATCGGATTTTAAACACTTTAATTGCAAGAAAATGCAGCTCTATTATAGAGAGGTGATTCATTCTCATACATATTTATACAACAGTGAGTGGGTGTTCCTCTGATTTGGTATTCCTGACCACCAGACATTGTCCAGCGTAGTCTATTTTTTGTGGTCAACCCTTTGAAATAACAGCAGCTGCTAGTTTTAGTGGTATTCACCATGATAATATCGCTTTCTGGGAATTATATTATGCAGCTGTCTACTATTCAATACAAATATTTATCAATTCCTCAAGAATATCCTGTCGTATCAGATTCCATGGACAAATATAAACTATCTGTGACTGATCTTCACGATAACACATACATAACAGTGACTCTTGAGCTGATCCGATACCACCGATATTTAAGCAGGCCATAAAAATGTATAAATATCAAGATGGCGGACCAAGCAGATGAGTTTGACTGAGGCAACACTGTCATTAAGGTGATTAACTGTGTTGAAAGAAAGTAATGAAGATCGATGTACACCTATTTCGAGAATTAGTGTTGTCTCCCTCAGACTTCTCTACTCGGTCCGCCATCTTGATACAATTGTATGGCCAGCTATCAATGCTATCGATTGACTGTATAATTAGATCTTTTTTTAATATATACAGTAGTTTTTTAATCAATGTGAATGTTTTAAGGGATGGAAGGTATAGCAAAAATATTCGAAACATTTTTTTTAACTAACCTAATTCTAATACTTAACTTAACTAACCTCAAATTACTCTTACTGATCATTTATTAAAAATAAATAGTATTTTAATATGAAACAAATGTATGGTAAAATAGTTTGGTATCGAAATGCGCTTATGCGGCGAATGCAAATAGAGGTATAAAATATTTTTTCAATCCATAAAAAATTAAAATGTTAACAAACTTAATAAATAAATATCTGGCTACATTATTATTATATTTGATTTAAATAAAATAAGCATTAACTATCAAATCTTGCAATGGATGTTAAAAAAGTGCGCCCCCCGGTTTTGTAGCAATTCATAGTCAAATAAATACTTTCCAATGTACCCTTTTTTTTAACAAAATTTAAACGATGTTGAAATAAATGATTAAGTATATAAAAAGGTGTTTCCAATACAATTATAACTAATATCCCATTAATCGAATTATGTGTAAGTTTAATTGGTAATAAATCGATGGGTCAGTTATGATAAAAGCTAATATGGCATATTAATAATAAATATACATATTTCATGTTATACGCATACAAATATGCATTTTATCTTTCGATCATTTAACAAAAAAATCATATATAAATATTTTTTGTTTTAGGAATTGGCGATCATAATTTATAAACACCCACTTTAGGTATGTAGTTTTTTATCAAAATAAAAATTTATATAATGTCGGATATCTGTAAAGTTTTGCCTCTCTATTCAATTTGTGTACATAAAATGTCTTTGAAAAGCCAAACTGGCGACTTCCATTGAGGAAATGAAGTGTAAGCGGTCACAAAGCCTTACACTTATATTATATAACTGGACTGTATTCAATATATATAAGTATTCAGCTGATATTATATATTTTAATTAAATTAAAAGCGCAAAGTAATCAGTGCCTTCCAACGACACAAGATAACCGCGCAAAGGCGGATATAAACCCTGAAATTTATTCAGACTACTACTTTCAGCTGAACTAGGCTATTTTTCCTTGTGGTTTTCATAAACATTTTTTTTGTAATTCTCCGTCGTTCAGACCAAATTCAATTACCCTCGACCGTCCTCTCATTTCCACCATAGAAGGTTTTTTGCGAAACCTTTTAGGCTAGAATTAAAATCCATTTTTCGTAACACAAGATAAAAATCAACCAACATAAGATTGTGCGGTTAAAATGTGCTTTGGTCAATTCGCAAATTATAATTCTATAGAATGAGAAGCCACAGGAAGTGCAATTATAACGATCTGTCCGATAAACTTTATTATGTCTAACGACTTTTAAAATCCATCAGATAATAATAACACCAAAAAACGTTAGTTTACAACCTGTCTTTGAGTGAGCTTCAAATACTTTAAAGGCTTTACAAAAAAAAACAGACCAAATTATTTGTTCTCATAAAAAATACTATAATCTCACAGTTTGAGACTCTTTGGTGATGATGTTGGCATTGTACGGCAACACTTTTCACTTAATTTGTGTAGTTCATTCACATATTAAAATCTAATTTGATTGAAAATTTTTAAAATTTTAAAAGGACTGTAATTTTTACAATCATTAACTAAGCATTTTTTTCCAGTAATAAAAATAATTTATTATAACAGTTTGAGAATCCTCAGTTATTATTAATGAATTAATTTGTAATGTTAGTATCATATGTTAATACTATAAACATAATTTGCGTAGTTCTTTGACCTCTAATGTATTATTTTTACATGAAAGCATTTAAAGTATTTGAAGTTCAATTAAATACATGTTATATATCACATTATCGTTTAAGTAACTCTAAATCCTCTTAATATCACCGCTTGATAAACTAATATATAATATTAAATGCTTTCAAACAAGTCCGCCTAGAAAACGGCTTTCAAACCATAAAATAATTCAATTTAAATTTTATTTAATGATGCACTCAAACCTTCATGTCTGATTTTACTATTTATCGATTTATGAGTTTTGAAAGTTCAACTACTTTTCGATTTCCCCCATTTCTAGTTCAATATCATTTGAAATATATTATATTTCCTCCCCGGAGAAACTCTCCTTAGCTCTAATTGAGGTGTCAAAGACAGGTTTTTCTCTAGTTTCGAGAGGAATATTCAAGCTCTATTCTATTGACAGAGCTTCTGGGTAAATACAAATTGACAGAAATATATATATATACGGGAAGTATTAATACTAAAGATTACAGTCACATGTAGTCTGTTCAATATTGTGGGTTGTTCACACATAAACGATATATTTAACAGTTTCAAAATAATCAATCATACTCTATGGTCAGTAAACAAAATACCACCTCTATTTAAATAAACCACGTACTTTTCAGGAGATATAGAGTGCCTGAAAGAGCATTGAATAGTATCGGTCATCTATCCTTAAGGTTGTATATGTAAAATGTAGTAACGGGTGTGTCTGTAGATCACCGATTAGAGACCGTTTGAATGCCTGTGCATATTTGCTAGGGTTGGTTATTTCCACCCTTAGGGTAACGGGTTCATACCCCGCTTTACAACTACCCACCTCTACCTGTCTACAAAAACCCCTTCTACGAAAGACTATCATATGCATACTGAATATTTATTTAATATTACAAGTGGAAATAGTCAACACTAATTAATCAAAGCAATCGACGTCAAGTGGAAAAGTCAACATATTTAATAATAAATTGACTAGCATAGTAGCTTAGGGGATAAGACGCGTGGCTACAAATAATCATGGGCTCAAATCCCGCTCAAAGACATTTTTTTAAATTGATTAATTGATCGTCTTGATCCAGGTTTACTCTGATTTCCTGGATTGTAAGGTAAATACTGAGGCGATTATTAACTAGTAATAGTTAAGATCATCGACAGATAATGAATAAACACGTTGTTGTGTCTAAAAAAACCCTCTCAAAAAGCTCCTTGTGGCGTAAAATAAATAAATAAATAAAAAATTTAAAAATTTGTCTACGGAATATTTCTATATTTTTGAGTTTGGCCCGACGAGTTGCGGCTCAGTTAATATTCATCTTTATTCAATATTATTCGCCTGAATAATGTGGTTTGATCCCATTTTACCAGTATTGTAAATTATAAATGTGTATTTGAAGAAGTCAATATATTATATTTTGTTGATCGTGTTGAGGTCTGGGTGATATTTTATAATTATATTTTATTGTAATATTGAAATTTTCAGCTGGTTCTTAATGTGTTAAAAGGTAAGTATAGGATGAACCGCTTCAAAGTGTTATTAGATTAAAATCATATGCACGCACAAATAATAAGGTTCTGTTCTCGTATAATATAATAAAATAATATTTTATATATATTGTCCATTGAAACGTGTCAGATTACTTGATAATAATTATTTCAATAGACCCTCCGATCAAACAAACGTAGTACGTGCTTATTCGGGGAAATATCACAATATGATTTAATTAATATATTCGCATTTAAAATATCCTTGCGGGGGTGTTCTTTGAAGATGGGGTGTGTTTCTATACCGCGTGTATTCAACATTCTATTTAACAATAATATAATTACCTTATTAATCATCTTGAAGGATGCTTGATTGTATTTTCGCGAAGTTAACCGCCGCAATGATGAATTATTTCAATAATTTTGTGAGGTAATGGAACGTTGGTTGTAAATCATTTAAGGCTTTGCAAATAAACATGGCGCAGAGCAAATAAATCAATACGAACCTCAAATGGGGATTTCACGTAAATATAATCAAATAACATTATTGTACCAAGTGCGGGGGTATTTTTATGGCGAATGTGTCAAATTTCACAGCAGATTTTTAGCCATGGGAATATTTTTTTCGGTCAGATCAAGAGGCTGTATTAAATATCCTCTCCGGCTACAAAGAAATTCGATATCCTTTGAACCCTTTCATTAATAAATACAGCCTTCGTTTCAGGCCATTAGTGTTAGGCGTTGCTAATTTTTCACTTTTATAATTCGATGAGTTATTAACACAAAAACGCGTCTACAAATTGAACGCACAAATATTTAAAAATGACTAAATAAACTCTAATTTCTCTATCAATCTGTATAAAAAAGCTTTAGGATATCATCGTTAGATATCCTGTTATGGGAATTTATTTACCTGTTACCATAGACAATTATTCATCATATTAAAGATAGAATGTTTTGTTCGATTATCTCTAAACTTACTATTTCAATATAGGCCCTTATTCCACCATTATATCCCCTTCATTAATATATAGCAAATAAACCCTTTATACTTCTAACATGTTAATAAGTAAGTTAAACCGCAAATATTCATAAAATAATTTCATATTCGAAATACAGATTATTTTTAACAGTAATTCGTAAAATAATATTAAAATGTTTACTATCTCGAAACTGATAATTTTAGTATACAGCTCCATAATTAAACTAGGACATATAATGTCTTAAAGGTATCTTTATAAATAATATTCTTAAATATAACTTTGTCTACAATTAGTTTATTTTATTAAGAGTAAATTTTTGTGTTAATAACCCATCGATTTCTAAAAAAATTAAGAGATACAAAAATAGTCTTTGTTTTGATAATGACTATCCATATTGGACAAAAGCATCCCTTTGTTCCGTTTCGAGTAGACGGTTTCGCGAAATTAAAAATTAAAGTACGCATTCTGCCCAAAATAATCCATGCGGATATTAAAAAAAAGGTTCTCCTTTCATTTTCACACAGGGTGTTTCAAAAATATGTTAAATTTGTGATGTAAACAGAGGTGATCGTGTTCCAGAATATTAGTATATTGGCACGTTTTGGTAGTACATATTTTGAAATGGGTTCGACCTTATTGAAAATTAGTTGCACCCTTCCAAACCACCCCAAGTCATCTTCAAGACGAAACGTCTATACATATTGCGAATTAATATGAGTGTTTCTTTATTGTAATTATACATGGACTTGAAATAACTGAGCATATTTAGGGGGTGGTAGTGTATCATAAGAATAATTGAAATATATATTCATTAAAAATAAAAAAATAATTAATAATATCAATAGTGCTTTTGGAATCGTGTTTGGACCACCATCTTGGAATCAACTGTTTCTATGATGTATGCGAATTTCACGTGTGTATTGTGTCTATCAAATACGTAATTAATATATTTATATATATATATATAGAATATTTTTTCGCTTATATTTGCGATACTATACCGCCCCTTTTAATATTCTCAATTAATGTATGTCCATCCTGTATAAATAGCCTCGTGGAAACGTTACAGTGATGATTATTATAATTATTACAGTTATATTTTCTTATAAATATTATAATTTAAATGTTTTTTAATTAAAATCTTGAAGTTAATGCCGTAAAAGACTATATTTAAAATAATGATGTACATATAATGTACATACGTGTCTATTTAATCGTGACAATGATATTCTAAAATATTCTTAATTATTTCAAGTTCACCATATATATACATATTATTATATCGTGCTGCTGTACCACTAGAGCATTAAGGGAGATCCCAAGTCACGGTAATTATAATGTAGCATTCGTCAGGTCAAATATGAGAGTTTGGCTTTTGACTCGTGTTGCATTGTAATGTATTTTCTGTAGGTATTTCTATTGTATCTATTTAAGAGCACGTTTGAAATTACGATTATTATGGGATATCACATTGACAATGACGCAATAAAATGGATTCATAGTCATGATAGTGTCCAAGATGAATGTACCAAGTTGAAGATCTCGATGTGATGTCATATAATTCAAAGGAGGGTGCTCGAGGGGCGTAGTCCCACATGTAGAGCTTCCGCCCCTCCGCCATAACCACGGCTTCATCCTTCTCTTTATTTATCACCACTTATGACCGCTGCCCATAATATTCATACAACCTACCTGTCTCTAATATAAAGGAATCCTTTGAAACGAGCTCTTTATATTTCAATACACATGTAGGGATAACATCGATATGAGCTGCTGAGAGGAAAAGTGGTCCAACTGCATTTTTGACTCCTTTTGGTAAATATAGATTAAGCCTAGTAGAAAAACATACCGACAGAATTGTGTTATTTTTTTAATAATAATTTTCCCAGAGATGAAGAACGACCTAATGAAACCCAAGAATGGTATAACTCAAAATTGAGAAATTTTAAGTTAGACCACTTTTCTTCTTATTTGTTTGAATATGCCTACTGCCCTAGACTCTACAAACCAGGAAATCAGACTAAGCCACGTATTTATAGAATAAACAAGAGTGAACGAGCTTTTGGCATGTACTAGAATTTTATTAATCTATTTTAAAATCATTTTAATATTAATTTCACATTAATATAGAGTTTAAAGTATAAAAAGGAACTAATTCCAAACTATAATTAAACATATTTATGTTGATTTTTTAATTGGAAACTTACACAAAACTACTATCTGTCTTAAGTAATGGATTCCCAGGCATACGTCACAGTAAATACAATAGATGAGTTACTTAGCTACACTTATGATCGTTTTTTTGTTAGTTAACGCCTCGTCTGAGCCTCGCACGAGGCACTGATTTACAAAAATACAGCAAAGTAACTCTATTACCGTCTTTACGGTGTAGAAATCCCAAGCTTTAATCTAATAAATATACGTATTTTTTAGATTGTTTCTGTACTAATTCATAATATCACACAAAAGCATATTTGCAAATTAATAATTTTTAACCATAATATAATATATGTATATTATTGCATAAACAACCTAAACTCCAAACTTTTGAGTAAACTAAACAAACTATCCTATTCAGAATATCACTATTTCTGCTCGTTCTTGTGGCTTATATTTATCCATTATTAAATTGAGAAGTTTACATAACACAATGCTTAAATCAAAACTGATCTAAATGTCACATAACCAAGATGGCTCGCAATCAAAATGGTAGCGGTACTTTTGCCTTACCCGTTTCACCTGAAAAAAATATATTAAATTTTTTTCATATAGCTTATTTTTGCAATAAATGTAGAAATCGGACATTGTTGAGGAATAAAATAATATTTGACCGAGTAACTGATACATGATAATGAAAACATTTTTTCTGCAATAAACCAGACGTTTTTGACCATCACGATTGTGTGATTGAATTATAATGATTTGAAATAGTCATATTATGTATGATTACAAAGTTTGGCTTATTGATGATAGTTGTGTGATTTAAAGGTTTGTAGTGGAAGATAGCAGGTGTTGTGCAGACATCATCCTCATCCATACAACAGGTGCTCAGTACTTGTCTTTCCCACGATTGTACCTCCATCTTATTGTATTTACCTGCTTGTATTATCCTTATGTACTCGCTTTACATATGCACTTCTTACATATTACCATTATGCTTAATGCTGTTCTTTAAATGCTCAAAATCATCGATATAATATATCATATGAAAAATTACTCATACGTCATCAATCCGCAAGTATAATATCATTAAAAGCCCTTATGAAAAATGGTATTAATTCCATTCCTTTCAAGGATCTCAACATTTATCTCTTACAGTTTCAAACAAAATACAAAAAAAATCGATGGGTACTTAATACAAAACTGTGTCTACAACAAAAAAAAATATTCAATCATCTTAAATTATTGTTTTTATATCAGAACAGTATTTATAAAAGTTTTTTGTGAACATGTATATCATATATTTTAATAATCTCATATCTAGATCAATGCTAATATTGTGGTATTACCTACAAATCACAGCCGTTTTCGGTAAATATAATATTTTTTAATTAAATATGAATTTATATTTATTTCATTTTATTTAATCAATGTCCGTGAATGCTTTTATAATGAATAGAATTATATAATAATAATAAATATTTTTTTTAAAAAGTGTAGAAGAGATAACTAATAATCGCTGTCTAAAGTAAATGACAAAAATGGCACCAAAAATTGAAGTAAAAAAAAAAAACTAAAAATCACAATTATGTCATAATCAAAAACAAGAATAAGTTAAAGTTAAAAAAGGAATAATGAAAATTTTATTTGTTTGTAACAAAATAATTTAAATATATAAATAAGGAATAACATTTTTTTTTCGATGTGGAATTTCATTGTTATATTATACAATAAAAATTGCACTGATTTGGCTTAAAATGTATATTATATCTAAGGCCTTTCGACAAGTATCAGATTATCATTATCAGAAACTTATAAAAGTAATATATAAAAAAAAACAGAATGAACTTTAAATTAGTGAGAATATTTTGATGGGATATTTATCTACATATGTATGTTGGATTTTTCATAACCCAGATAATTAAAAAAATAAAAGAATTACACCCTTTGCGCAATAGGTTCTATAAATATGTTTTTTGTGATATTTGTGTGGGCTTAAGTGATTTGCAGCTTCATAATTGGATCTCTTAATGCTATCGCTCTTCATGGAGTTTTCATTCGCTTTTAATCAGTTTCAAATTAGGATGTGCACACAAATAATGGGAGTTAGTTAACTCAGTATGTTCTGGTTAAAGCGCTATTATATGAACTAGCCCCCCTGCAATATTGCTACCCATTTTAATCCCGACCGAAATGAGGTTTTAATCTGTCCCGTGTGGAGACTTTGCATGTTAAACGGGAATCGAGGACAAATAATTAATATTTAATTGGGTAAACAGGATTCGTTTTCAAATATGTGATCTGAGAAATCTGAAATTAGTATTGGCAACGCGTTCCCGGGGATTCAATCGACAAATACCATCGATGATATTGGCGAAGGGGAACATTAATCCGCTTTTAATTGAAATATACGAGGAAATCCCGCACTACTTCATATATTATATTATTTCTTACGATTTAAAGCTTCCGTTTCGTAATAATGTGTGTTTGTTTCCTACACCTGTGAATCGTAAATGTCATAAGTCGCACCTGTGTTATTTCATCTTTCTCATAATATGTAATCACTGAGAATCTCTGAAATAATATACATGGATGTGTTGGAATATAGGTCTTTATGATCTCTTTCCAGGGTTGGCCCGGTCCGTTGCGACAATCAGTGCTTTAATTCTGAATGGTCTCTTTTACCTCTTTGTTCTTCAGAGCAAAAAAATACATATAAAGACAATAATATGAAGAATTTCATATTATTGTTCTGATCATGCTGAATTTCCTTATGTATACTCGGAATGAATTTTTCCCAGAATTTTTTTTTTCATTCATAAAAAAATATTGTTCGGTGGAATTGTATAAACCAGTTTAATTTAATATCCAGTGTTAACCTGGAAATACACGTACAATCAAATTAAAGATTATTAAAACATTTTCATATTTTCTATTTATTTGTAAACTGCATTAATGTGGCTTTTAATATTGCATTTTTTGACAAAATTGGCAAAAAAATAGCAAAATGGCATTTGGCGGACTCTATATCTATATCTATATATTAATAAAAAAATCTGCTAATGTATAGATTTTTTTTCAGCTGAAAACCCGCGAATGTTTCTGATTGGTGACACTCTTAAAGTTCATTAAAGTAATCGAATCCAGCTGGTGTTGCGATATCGAAGTTTACTCTACACATTTGCGGCATGGGAATAATAAAAACAAAAAATATTAGACCACCGATAGATTAATAACTAGATTAACCAATCAGATGCGTTCGCAGGTTTTAGATGCCCTTGTTAAACTGATGCTTTACACATTAATTCCTTCATATATAATAAAAAAACACAATCCATCCGCTTGTCATGTTCGCCTTGATGAAGAAGTCGTCCTTACTTCTGATATTATTATTGACTTTCTTAGGGGAAACACACACGTTCAGCTAAACTGTACGTGTGTGGGGGCGCTTATATGTATACATAATATACATATATGATGAAGGATGTTAGGAATGATGCAATATGTGTAAATGTTATTCCCTAAATACAAGCTAACAAATGCCAAGTCTAATAATGCTTCCTAATTGCTAACTCCGCCTTTAATTCCAACTCCACCTTCTCAGGAGACATCGCTTTGGAGGGTTGCCAACACCTAAATATGGAATACTTAACTATCTTCAAATATTAGCTGTGATCAGGGAATAATAATTGCATACGAATAAATTTTCAAGAGTTGTTGTTTGTCATGAAGATGGGGGAAAGGAAGGCTTTTCCTTCAATAATCCTCGCCATTAGACAGAATAAACAAAGGCGTCATCTACACCTGCAACTCTTGAATTATGCATACAAAATGGAAATATTTATCACGTTAAGGAAAAACTGTATATTCTGAATAAACTACAACGCTTTCAAGATAAAACAAGTATTGATCCCGATTCCGACGATCGCATAGGAATTCACGATTCCGGTGAAAATGTCACAACCCCCTAGAATTCACCCCCCAGACCGCAACTTCATCCCTCTTCCAACCTGAAATCCACCCCCCAGTCGGAGATGTTTTAGCTAAGAAAAATGCAAAGTTCTCACTTTGAGTAAAGCGTTATGTTTGCCATAGAACTCATTTCGAATTCATTTACTCGCTTTTTTGGTGTTTTGGAACCGCATTCCTTTTTTTATTAAAAAAAACAAGGATATTGTACAATTTTCTCTATAAAAATATATTTGTTTAATGCTACCTCTGCAAATACTGCAAGGATGTATAAAATCGAAGTGAATAATCATATAATTTCAGTTCATTATTTTATATTCATTGAGAAACAAATTCATCAATGAAATGGGTTGAAAATGTACTATTTAAACTTATTGGGAAATTAAATATTGAATACAATAGTAAAGTGAATAAATTATTTATTGATATATCAATTAAAATATAAATTAAAATAACTGGAAGCCAATTAATTATTCAGAGGTGAAATAAATGATTGGATTAAAAGTGTTTCATATCTTTAGGTTGATGTCCATGTAATCCTAAAAATTGATTTAAAATTATTTGATTATAGAATCGATCCATATCGTAACCGTTGCACGCGTTTTTTAACATTCAAAGTAAGTTTTGTTTGCTAATTGTTTATTTTGATTTAAAAAAAATATTTTTAAAATGTAGCCAGATAGTTACTTATTAAGTACATTATAATTGAAAGTGGTTATTATTTGAAAATACATTTTTTTCACATTTGTAGCGCTTGAACTTTTCTTGTCCTGGTGTAGGCTTATTTATAATTTAAATATTTTATTATCATATAAGTATTTTGAATAAGCGACGATGCATAATCAAGGCTTAAAGGTTTTGTGAGCTTTTTCCGATATCTGCAGATTTTCCTGTGTCTGCCAGGAGCTTTTCAGACGACTTAAAACTTTACATTCCCCTAAGCTTAACTGCAACCATCACCAGGCTTTTCTATGACAACATTTTTCAATATACCTTTGTATCATTACTTAACTGTTAATAATGTATTAGTTGCACCTATTATTCTCGTACAAAGGTTGGTTTTGTACAATAATTCTAGAGAGTGTTTCTAGTTTTATGTTGTCCCACTTTTTAGTTTACACGTGGTCGAACAGAGTCGTTGTTGTTTCCGCACTGACGAACTGAAAATTTTCCAAGAATTACTCGAGAGAAGCCTTTAAGAAGATTACATCTGGCTTGTTTTCTATCAATAGCTACTTTGACCATCTCATAAAATATCATAGATAGTAAGTATAAATCGAAACCGCGATTCTCTAAATAGATTGATGATAGCTTATTAAACCAACCAATTAAACAGTGTCTATTTTATTCATATAAATTATTTTTTTAAATTGAAAGTGTATATAATCCGATAGTGGACTTTCTAAAACGGTGAATTTGAAATTAAAATATGTTAAATGAATACGAAAAGGGATGAATTTAATCTCTTACTCGGTAGAATTCCATTTTTTTTAATCCAAAAACATTCAACAAAAAACTAAACCAGTCATTTTTGGACACCTATTTAAATAAAATATTAATTATATATATGTACTTTTACCAAGTTATACAAATAAAATAATTCACGCTCTTTGGATTATTACAAGAATGAAGGTTTTTGTTAAATAACCATCAACCAGGAATTTTCGGAGAAAGATATAATTATGAAAGAAATTCCTATTGTGTATTTGTTTTTAATTTACATTTTCATTTTTTTTGAACCATACGTAATTTGCAGGTAAAAAGATTTATACACTCTGTACACAAGTCTATTTCCAAAGATGTATTGTTCTATCAATCATTGTAAAAACTTATGCATAATTAAGAAATTGTAATATATATACATAATTCGTAACCGTGGTCGTGCTTTTTTAACATTCATCTTATGATTTGATTGCTCACTGCTTATTTGATTTAAATTAAAATATATAAATTGGGTGTACCATAGTTATTGATCAAATAAATATTTTTATAGCCCTTTTTTGTATTCGCAACGTAAGCGCATTTCGCTATACGTAATATTAAAAAGGTTTACTTGGATGAAACACGTTGAATTTAAAATGTAAAAACCTGCACTAAATCACCGTGGAATTCGCATTCAGAAATATTCTTAACTTAAGTGCGACATTCCATTCTTATTTTAATTATATGTGTGACAGATGAATTTCACCCCCCAGTCACAGCATCCCTAAACTGAAGCCCGTTTCTCATGTCATGCTGGAATTAAAAAAAGAAAGGTATGCAACTGCTTAGGTGAAATACAGAATTGCGAATAAAAGGAATAAATAAATATAAAAGAGAAGCCGTGGAGCAATCGGAGGCTGTCAAATGCACCTCGTTTTTAATTCATCTTCTACCACAACAGACATTCTGATGCACTTTTTTTTGTAACGTGCTACAAACAGAGATATAAGAAAGGATTACTATTATGCAATTATATTTTAAATAATAAGAATAGCTTAGTGGCTGTAATAGTAGATATTATGTATGTTGAAATGCCAAGTTGTCGTGATGTATTGTGCGTGTTCACAGAGCTTGTCACACATTGTACTTGCTTATTCCACCTTCACAATTTAAATATAATATTATCTCGACAGAAATATAAATGTATCGCCTGCTCGTAAGTGCAAAAAAAACCTTTGTTCTCTCAAGTCGTTATGGAACTGAGCCACATATTCAATCTGGTAACACTGCCTGTCACGTGTCACTCGGTTTAATTATTATATAAAACATGTCATACCTTACGATTAAATACCTTCTATTGACAGAAACATGAAATGTGTTATAGATAATGGATGAATCTACATTAGTTGCCGGTCAAATAGGACTATTTTACTATTTCGAAAAAGTCCCACTTAATAGGTTAAATAATTATTGAAAATCAACATTTTTTAATGTTTCATACATTTCATACATGCAATATGTGGCTCAGTTCCATAAAAACTTAAGAGCAAACAGATTTTTTTGCACTTACGATATTATATGCAGGCGATATGTATATGTAAATTGTATTGAGTAAATACTGGAAGATTCTGAAAGTTTAAAAAAATATATTTATTTTATTTATTTACATATAGACGCTCGTAAGAGCTTTTTTTTACCGAATATCTCTCAATTGGAATATTTTTCAGCTATGATTACATTACATTCTTTAATACTCCGGCCACATATTTTATAATATTTTTATTGTATTTTAAATTAACCCTCCTAATATATAGATACATATTTACGATTATGACCAGAGCGTAATAGCTCAGAGGATAGGGCGAGTAGCCACAAATACTGTGGTCATGGGCTTGAATCCCGCTCATGTTAAAAAATATTAGATCGGTTATTACGACTAAAAGATCGGGAATAATATTCACAAAATCCCGATCGATCGTCTTGATCCAGGTTTACTCTGATTTCCTGTACTATAAGGTAAATACTGATTATTAAGTCGGTGATCTGTGTAACTAGTAATAGTTAAGATCACCGACAGACAATTAATTAACACGTTGTTGTGTCTAAAATAAAACCTTCCCAAAAGCCCCTCAAGTCTTTATAATTTCAATCAATTAATTTATAGCAAAATTCTAAATGATTTAATTTATTACTATTTCGAACATAATAAACATATGTAATATATTCTCCAGCTTCACGAGGTGATTAATCTGTATTGGATCGATCACGAAATTCTATTAATTTTTAATCAAGTTTGATATTTTTGTCTATTCAGTGAAGGCATGTGAAATCTATTTTGATTGGTCTTGTATTCCTGAATAATATTTACCCACTAGCCTGTTACTATGTATTGACCTAAACCTGTAAACCTATCAGTTGTTTCTCTTTCACGTTAACAGGTCTCTCACCTTTTATTTCAGGCTTTTATATACTTGAACCCCTGAAGTTCACGGTTGGACGAACAGACGCAATATCGAATCAAGCCACCCCATACTAATATCAGGCTTCTTCCTTATTGCCCACGTGCGATTTCCTAACAGCTCAAGTAATTTCAGGACCAACGATCTGAAAAATATATGCATCATCCCAAATTAAACTCGGCTTAGAACAAAGAATCAACTGGTTTAATATTGGGGGTAAACAGGTGTGCAGTAATTCAATAGTTGGCATAATAAACGATAGCTTTCAAATTGAAATCCTCACTCCTGTTTTCAAGTTGAATTAATTCACCCCGAGGCCATTGTCTTGCCAATTTGTATTATGGTCTTAACTCGGACCGTCGACCCCATTATTATTAATAAACTGTCTGAAAAGTGTTATGTACCCCTGAATTTTGAAGCAGTAACCTCCCTCCAGTGTATTTACATGTTTCTTTCAAATTTACGATGGGCCTGTCTCGTTGTTTGTAGCCTTTATTAAATTCAGCGTGCTTATCGGGTAAGCAAATTTCATTTGGATATCCAATAAAAGCCAACATCCGCATTTCGCTGAAACAATACGAGTCACGTCATACGATACTGAATTCGTTCTGCGGTTTCAGGAAGGCTAATAATAGACGTCATTCAATCCTTCAGCTTCAGAAATTCCTCTGCTTTGTAAACCAAAGAAAATAGAAGTCTACTCATTGGTGGATAAATAGAAAATATTTTAGTATGAAGGTAAATATTATATATTGATGGTTGTAGTAGTAGTGACGGTCTTCAAGTATCTCCTCATTAAAAGTTCGTGCAGTCTGCATTTTCACAAAAAGGTTCTCGCAATTAATTAGTTTCCAACACCAATAACACACACTATTACCCCCCTTTGTATAGCTCATCTTGTAATACAATATCTTTGTGATAATTCAATGTTCTAGTAAAATATCGTTTATGTGGGAGCTCAGAGAAAATATGTAAATTGAATTTGCAAACTATTCCAATCGAAAGTCTGCCACATGCTCCTCTTCAAATGTAATAAAGAAGGCAAAAAATAACACTTCCTCCTTCTTCGAGTGGACCTAACCAATTCTGACATCGGATATTTACTACAAAGGGAAAAAGTTCACCACCCCAACCCTACAATTTGTCTTTGTGTTTGCACCGTAGAATATATATATATGTATTTTTTTATTCATTTTGAATTTTGTAGGTCAGTCGTTTCAAAACCATAAAGCTGAGTGGTCGACTCTCAAAATCCACTCAAGTGTGACACCTTCTTCAAAATGTGTTAATTAATTTAAAGTGTGTTTGAAGATACCAAAAAGTAGCTATTTCAAAAGAAAAATTCAACTCATTTGTCATTGAATTGAAACATTTATTAAAATTGTTGGATATTTCTTCCACCCCGTAAAAGTGTTGAAACTTTTCCCATCCCACCCCATAGAATCCCCAAGATAAACAATACTACATAGCGATAAAGTTTGCTCTGGCGGGCTTATTTCACTCTCTGTCTCCACTGCAGACGACTTTTAAAAATTATATTTTGAATAAAATCACATTTCACTGCAAAAGGAGTTGAAAAAATGAAGTCAATTTGTCGTGGTGTTTGTCGAGTACTTGCATTATTCATCTGAAAGGGTTGATATCACCCCGAGTTTATAATTACTGTGTCTTCATTTCAACTCCCTCGTATCTTAAGATGGGGTTGTTCGAGATACTCTGAGCCTCACTTCTTACTAAGTACCTTCCTTACTTTGTTCAGGTCGTCTTACAACTTAGTAAAACACACATATTCTACACAATTTAATTAAAATTGTAATAAGAGCATTGGGGATTCACGACTTCAAGTCACCACTAGATTAACAACTTCTCTACTAATATTTCTCAACAGACAAATATTTGATCAATTTTTTTAAATGGCATTGAAACTTACATTCGGTTATTGCGATTGCCATATATACATACTATCGCTTCGATCCTGGATTTTTAGCGTAGGCTTAATATTTAGAATCCGAATTCCGCGTGTCTATGGTTCTGAATGTATGGGAATATGACGTCATTTCATACAGTAAGTGGTGGGGAAATTATGTTCCCTTAACATTTTTCATGCCATCTTACTAATAGTTAAACAGGTCGCCAACAGGTATAATTTAATTAATTTTTTATCAATAAATCTACCGTGACGCCTTCCCTATAGATGGAGTCCCTTTATAGTGGATTCGCCAGGCCGCCGTATGGGAGAATATAATAGAGATGGTTTCCCAGGCCACCCACAGCAATGAGTCAAGTGACACCAGTGAACACCGTTTTATGCCGGCGCTATAGATCGAACCCGAGAGTCTCACTCACGAATCAGTTACACTAACCACTGGGCCACAAGGCGGCTCTCACCATAATAAATCTACTGGCTAAAAGACTAGAATTAGCTAGACATTATATTTATCAATCATTTAATAACTGTATTTTATTGAATATATACTATTAGATGTATGAAGTCAATTAATGCCTATCATAAAAATGTAATCATTCTAAAGATACCAAATTACAAAATTTCCCATCGATAAGTTTATCAAGACTATAAAACGTTCAATAAGGTTCGTTAGTATGGTGATATCGATTTTGTGAAGTGGTCCCCTCTGTGATGATGGCCGAGCCACCATGACAGTTTGTATCACTAATGACTCCATTGTACCTTCATACTTCATATTAATATATACAAACCATATGCAACACAACACTGTATCGAGAAGGGGGTGGAACTTGTGAAGCCTAAATTACCATCATCACTATTAATTACAACAAAACCATTTCGATTGCTCCTGCTAAACTGTCTGACTCGTGAGACTGATTTATAACATCACTACGCCCCTTCAGACTGGCGATTTGTTTTTTAAATAAAGCAGTTATTTTATGTCGGATGTGATGTTTCATAAGCAAACACATTTTGCATACCGAAATGATAAATCGCTTCTTGAATAACGTGGGACATGCAACTTCTTCATTACTCTGCATTTTTATTATATGCTCATCATAAATTATACGCCGTGACACACAACTCCCTTTGAGGATTGATCCAGTCCATTGCGACACTTAAATATTTTTTTTGTCCATTCATCTCTTCATTTTATTCATAGTACTTTTTAGGACGGCTACACAAGTCCGGGTGTAGCTCCACATATATTAACATGCCCGAATTAGAATGGGTTTTTCAGTCCCATCCAGTGATGTGCCAAAGTCAAACGAATATTATAGTATTCTATTATAATTCCTTGCAAAGTAAAAAAATTCGACTTCTTTATGATTAATCAAGCGTTATACTACTGTCTTTACATCGCTTCATTGCACTTCTTGCGATAAACAAAAATAGGTTGATATAATACTACAATATTCGTCTGACTTTGGCACATCTCTGGCCCAGCCTAACCCAACAATCAGTTTTAACTGTGCAGGTATACTTGAACGTGTATGGTTGTACCTTACTGCATTATTTTATAGAGCAGAATACATTCTTATGATAAAATGGTTTAAATGACAACATGGCCACTAATAAATGATTTAATTTAATTACTTAATCTTATAGTGGGAGATTGAGTCTTGTTGTCGTCATTAAAAGCCTCCAAAATAACTTATCCCGACACACAAGTGAGAGAGAGTGGTGTTCGGATTGCAATTAAGGTAGTAGGAGAGATCTCGGGGATGAAGTGTATGTAATTTAGAGGGTGGAAGTAGTCGGACCCTGGTGAAGAGGTGGAGGGTGCACTGTCTTAGATAAGCGATTATTTCAGGATCAACACCCTCGCAAACTTGAAGTTACGGTAGCCTTGCCTTGTAAAAACAGACCTTTTTACGGATTACCCAATCTTCACATATTGGAAAAAATAAACAATACATTCACGACACGTAAAAGGGTTCGTTTGACCTTATTTTTTACGCTTTATTCTATTTATAATAAAACTATACATTTTTTGTTATATAGTTGTCGAGAAAATACGCAAAATATTCCTTTAGGCTTGGTTCAAATTATAACCAAAACTTCAAACTATCACAAGTAAAGTGATAAGTTATACGATGATAGTCATAAAATTTATGCAAGTTGTAATATTGATAAAAAATAGATTTTTTAAATTAAAATATGCAAATTTTACTACAATATTATAAGGTTAAGAAAAGCAAATAGGGGAAAAATTGCATCATTGTGGCTATTATTTTTATAGATATAGATGTTAATCTCTTCCTCTACTTTTTTTGGCATAAACCATAGACTTCAAAAATGCACATAGGCCCATTAACCCCCATTTGCTATTCTTTAATGCACCCTATATTAGGACATCCTTTAGAAACCCTCCTCCTTCTTTAAATGTAAAGGTTGATGTTCACGCTGTCGCCCGGCTGTGGTTTTAATCTGAATCTCTTTGTTTCTTATTTCAATAGATCAAATGTACAATCTTTAAACACTTTTATAGGCAAGTTTACCATCACAGTCGTTTGCGGTAAGTTAGCTTCCCTTAAGTAATAGATTCCTAAGCGTACGTCACAGTAAACGTACACCGTAAACACGATAGTAGAGTTATTTAGCTACACTTATGATTAGTTTTTTGTTAGTTAATGCCACGTCTGAGCCTCGGGCGAGGCACTAATTATCAAAGAACCGATCAAAACTACAGCAAAGCAACTCTATTACCGTCTTAACGAAGTGCGTTTGCGGCGACGCACGTCTGGGAACCCCAGGCTTTAGGTATGTTTATTTGTTAATTAACTTGACTAAAGTACATAAGTCTCGATTGTTGAATACCCTACCGGTGTTATTATGATATTAGAGTGTTCATATGTGACGATAAATAGAGAGTGCAGAGTTAGTTGTTTGGGCATAGTGACATTAGAGATATGGTTGTTTATGGGGTGGTAGTGATAGTAAGCCTGGTCCACCTGGGCACTTTCAGTTTTTCATGGTGATTTTTCACAGAGATCCCTGTTTTTGCACGGGTCTATCTATTATTCAGTTCCACCATTAACTCGTAAACTGGGGGAACTCTAGAATACGCCACTAAACACCAACCTCATAAATCCACAGCGATACTCTTCTTCCATCTGATATGCTGCATCTGAATATTATTACCTATTTTATTTCAATCCAAATAAACATTTTCCTAGGTTAAGCACTATACTTCTTGGTTAAATTTTCTGTAAGTTTTGCACCTGCACACTATTAAGATCACCTTTCAGTAAACTCACCCTTTGAGTTTCAGATTTCTAATTGCCAGCGTGTCGACTATTTAAACACCCAAACCTGACATATTTGATTAATAATTCCAATTTTATAGTGCTAATACTGATGATACTATGTGTAATTTGTTGGTAAGGGTCGTTACTGGAGAAGTTAGTTACATAAACTTGTCCAGTAACAAAACTTTGCACCGTCTCAAGTCCTTCGAAATAGTCTTAATGAAGTCATCTTCATATCACTAACAAACAAATATGTACATCTATTAAAACTATTAGTGGATATTAATTTAAAAAAATCTAAATTCGATGGGATATTGACACATAAAGATGATATTTTGTGACACATGTGGCATGTTAATAATGATACATTATATATTCTTGCACAAAAATATTCAATTATATATTACAATAAATAAACATTAATTTTTATAAGGATAGAAGAACTAAAATAATAATTTATCACACTTAGCAAAAGTGGGTGCAAAAATATATTTTAATCTATAAATAATCTCCGATTAATTCTCCAATTTATACACTTAATAGATTAGGTCTTTTTTATGGAGTTAATCAATAGTATTTGTAAATCATATTTAATATATTTCTTGTACCTATTAAAAATTATAAATTTATTTATTATACTTACGCCTTTTATGGCATCAACTTTAAAAGGCAATATATCAATAATAAAAAATACGGTTATAGTAATTATAAAGGGTTAAAAATTTTGAAATAGTGAGATATAAAACTAATAAGAGTAGAGAAAAAAGAAAAAAAATATTCACGGATTCGAAAAAACTTTATTTTAAAATTTTTCTAAAAAATGCGTAAATTATATTTAATAAATTTAATTGCACGTATGTTTAAACATAATTCCTAAAAACAATATATTTATAATATTATAATATCATCTAATAACAATTGTTTTATATAAATACTGGAGAATCCAAATAAATAATTTATTATTATATATAAATAAATATATATATTTATATTATAAATAAATTTTTTTTTCATACTTCTCATATGAAGTTGCATTTTTATTTAAAAATCACCCTTTTGATACAATATATAATTTAATAAACTGGTTTTAATATTCACAAAGAAGCCGCTTATGCTCATAAAGTACATGTTATTTGACCTAAATTACAAATACTATTTGCTTTTTAAAGGGTCACCCCTTCATTTGTATTGTATTTATTGTATTCATTGAGCAATACGTATATAATTTTAAACAAAAACCGTGTAATGCACGTGCGCCTTTTTCAATCCCCAATATTTTATTTTATTTTTTATACGGTTAATAAATTGAATATGAGTTGGTCCTAATCATGCGATTCTATTTCCACTTTATAAATAATTTCATATCACGCGAGGATATTTTAGATAATATAAGTGGGCAGCTGAAAATACAAATGTCACCTGCGGATTCCATTGTTACGTATGATTTCCCATTATGTTTTTCCATTAGGGGGTGGTTTTCCCCAATGGGACTCTTTGCGACCCCCCTCAACGGTGATTTGTATGGCGGAAGTGAAATATTTTCATTGTAATATCAATAAATTTCAATAATTCAGGGTAGGAGGTTTCACTTTGCCTCTCTGTCATACTACTATAAATATTCTTTCATTTTTTTTAAATAAAATTGGATACAAGAATATTTTTATCTTTATCATGGTAATAATTAAAAAATATGAGTTATTAATACCAACATTATTCTATACATTTTTAAAAATAAAATTGGATGCAAATATAATATTATTAATTTAGGCAATTTGAATGTAAAATACTGCAAACTGCTGTGATTAGTGATACAAATTATGGTGAATAATAATATAAGTGTTTTATTTACTCTACATATTTATACGAAGCAATTTTTAATACAACTTAAGTTAATAATAAAAAGTTTTTGATAAAAAGTGAGGCATATATTTTCAACATGATTTAATTTCCTTTTACAATATAATTATGTCTGTATTTTTTTTTATTTCTCATTAAAAAAGCTTAATAATGTAGATTTTTTTTGTTATTGATATATTCTTTGTAAATGGCTTCGTATAAATAGTAAAACATTGATAATATTTTTTATTATTATGGTTTAAATTAATGTAACGGGTGGGGCAAAAGTATCGGTATCATTTTGACTCATCATCATTTTCTGTTAGTTCTTTTGGCGTTCAATAAAATTGAGGTGTATTAATCATTATCTATGCGTCACATAACCATGGGACTTTGCTCCATCCGATATTATCCTTTGAGTTATTTCTTCATGTTGTTTTCAATCGGTATCGAGTTAGCAAATATTTCTTTTTCATCTTCTTCATTGGCTATAACGAATTGCTGCGGTGGCGAAACTTTTCAGATCCAGGTTGTAATGCGTTTCCCATTTCTCGAAAAGGGGAAACTTCTGTTTCCTCTAAAGCCTCACTCGCCACCATTTCCTCCAGTTACACATTTTATATTTATATAAATTAACGTTGTATATTTTTTCTTGATTTCAGATTCGAGAGTTGATCGAAATATAAGGTATTTATTTATTTATTTTTGTCTCCCCCCAAAGCAATCTGATTTAGTTGTATTGGACGCCCCTTCGATTGCAATAAAAATTTACCCATCAATCGTCGTAAAGTTTTATGATTCATCCGGAAGACTTCCTCGGACCTTTCTATCCTCTCACCCTCGTAGATATATCTCTCTACATTGGAAATATATTGCATTCCTGGACATTTATAAGGTAGATTTCAAACCTAAAAATATTGAAATATTGTGATCTAGCAGATTCGATTTAATATTAATAGGGTTGTTTTTAAAGAGCAACAGCTGTATCGGGGTTGACCTAATCGATTGCTATGATAGTATGAGCAACAAGAGCGGGGGATGATTGTGATGATAATATTAGGGGTAGTAGAACTAGTAGACTGCTTGGCGAGACAGTGAGTCACGTGCTCTGCTCTACAACCCCCACTAACCACCCCCTACTAACCACCCCCTACTAACCACCCCCTACTAACCACCCCCACAACCACCACCTGCACAATGACCGCTCTACTACACATTCCACACCAAATGCTTCTTACTAATTCAATTCATCTCACATTATAATATAATCATATGAATTTTGAACATATCTTGATTATGACAGTTAGTATTTTTATAGTGCAATATTCTCGACTCCTGAAAAAATTGGTCGTTTTATTGAGAAGTTGATTTTTCTTACTGCAATTCCAATTCTAGTATTATTTTTTATCGTGGGCTTTTTTTGCACACTGCGTATGTCAATTTTTACAAATTTTACAGTAGAGACAACTACACATTTATTTTATGAAACCTAAATAAAATGGAGTTAGGTTTATTTATTGCGTTTAAGTGGGTGCATGGAGAAACAAATTATAATATTTGCTAATAATGCATTATCGGAATTAAAATATTTTGGAGAAAGCTGACGTCTTACTGTACTACACTGAAAAAAAAATTAATTAAATTAACCCAGTATAATTTAACTGATTTAAATATTCATATCATTATAATTAGAGTAAGAATATTTAATGAAAATTCAGGCGCTCAGAATCAAAATCTCCCAAATCTATTTTTTATATTTTTTTAAATATTCTCTTAAACCTAAGCTGTTATATTTTATTACCGAAATATCGTAAATTCATTTAATAATCTTAAAATGATCATTTCAAAGATATATTAAATGGTTTATTAATTGCGTTGAAATGTGTGCATGGAATATTTTTTCCGTATATTCCATTTTGGAATTATATTTCCCACTACATAAAATCTAATATTTCGAAGATACGAAGTCTGCAAAGAAAGCCAACGTTTTACTGTATTACACTGAAGAAAAATGTGTTAAAATAAAATAACCCAATATTATCAATGAATCAAAAGCTCCCAAAACTAGTTTACATATTTTTTAAATATTAAACGGATTCTCTTAAGTCTAAGTTGTGATATTTGATTATCAAAATATCGTAAAAAACTTTCCTTCATTCAGACGTTAAAATGATGATCCCAAACATATATTAAATGGTTTATTAATTACGTTGAAATGTGTGCTTGGAGAATTTTATTTCGTATATTCCATTTTAAACATATATTAAACTATTCCAATTCATAAAATCTAATATTTCTACATAATGATAGAAAGAATATGTAAAATATAAAATATATTTATGAAATATTTAACGGATTCTCATAAAACCCAAATTGTAATATTTTATCATCAAAATATATTAAATTGTGTTCAAATGATAATTCCAAAGAAAATTATTTCTATTAGGTAGGGACTAGTTCATCCATTAAATGCGTTTTTCAGAAATACATGAATATATTTATTTAATGTCTAAATAGTTTATTACTAGGTCTAACAATAATGCACCCTAGGTCTTGTAGACAAGGATAGTCCATCTAGATCGGCCATCTTGTTCCACCCTTTCCACCCCCGTTCTAAAACCACGTACTTCTCAGTATGGGAAAAACTATTGAAACGGATTCCATTGCCCGATATATATATATATACTTTGAAGGTGCTTATTCCGATAATCTTATTTATTCGGGTCCTTTTGTTCGTCCACGATAAATTCGGTGGTGTAACAAAAGGAGTGTTCTTATAGTGGAAGACACGCCAACTCGGGGTGGGCGTTGCCATACCGACACGCTACTTCTCCAATCTCTTATATTATTCAATAATAACATATAAACATAAGTAGGCTCTCCAAATAAAATACCTGGCGGGCTTTAATTAAAGTATAAGTGTTCCCCTTGTTTTGTTCTTGAATTTATTCGAACCGCGTGTCGCCGATGATATTTCACAATTTTCATGATTTTCGTGTCGACCGACCCTCCTGTTGTTTTTCTTTGGTCTTTTTCAGTCACGGTGTTGCCATTTGTCTCGCTATACCAGAAGTCACTCCGTAAGGAATATTAAGGACTCCATGTTATATTTTGAAACTTCCTCCCCCTTTATATATATCTAATATATCATGCTTAAATTTTAAATATATATATATATATATATATATATAAGAGAGAGCATATATATATTATGCAGCATATATATATATATATTTCTTATGTTGAGCCGTAAAAGCCTCAAGAGGCTCAGGTGTCTGAAGAGAAATGTAATGGTCACTCTAATGGTCTGTTTATGTTGTATAACTGAATAGAATCGTTTACAAAATAGCTTGACCCTCATAAAAAAATGTTCACCGTATTCCATAAATATATTTATTATCTATTGTTATAAATTATATAGGAGAAATGTGGAGGTGTAATAAATGTATTATTTTAAGGGTGATTTTTTAATTTAACCTGTCGGTGATTTATTTAACTATTACAGTTATCCTGGGTTACCGACTCTTCTTAAACAATACACTCGGTATTCACCCTACAGTACAAGAAACCAGAGTAAACCTGTATTGAGACGGCGATTGAGCTTTGTTAGAAGTCTTGCATTTTAATTTTAAAATAAGTAGGCTTACTCTATTTATTTATTTATTTATTTTACGCCTTAAGGAGCTTTTGTTAGAGGGTTTTTAGACACAACAACGTGTTAATTGTCTGTCGGTGATCTTAACTATTACTAGTTACACAGGTCACCGACTTAATAATCAGCATTTACCTTATAATACAGGAAATCAGAGTAAACCTGGATCAAGACGATCGATCGGGATTTTATTAATATTATTCCCGTTCTCGTCCCGAGTCGTAATTAGTGATCAAATCAATTTTATTTTTTATTAACTTGAGCGGGATTTGAAACCATGACCATAGTATCTGTAGCCACGTGTCTTATCCCTTGAGCTCTTTCAATAATACTCGCTTATGTTCATAATAAAGTATTTTTTCATATAAGTTATATTTATATTATTCCAAATTGTTTTTAGTCTTTTAAACCATACTCTAAAGACAAAATTAAATCGATAGGTTATTGGTACTTTTGATAGATTTTCGTGTATTGGAGTTCGAGAACAATATTAATAAAATCCCAATTTATCGTCTCGTTGAAGGTTTTATTTAAATTTTTTGGATTGTAAGGTGAATACTTAAGTCTGATTAATATCAAAGTGCTTCCATGTAACTGTTAATTATAAAATTGTAAAAAAAAACAACAACTATACTTATACATACAATATGGGATTTAATATTACATATCTGAAACGATAGGAAATAAAATAAGAAACCACCCGTTGATTAAATTGAAAATCTCACACTTTTCCGGCTAACACTAGACCAAAATAAAAAAATTAAACTCTTCCTCTAACAAAGTCCTTTTTCTATCGATTTGTTATAGTTGTGGTAAAACAAGCACCGATTGTACAATATATTTGTTCAGTGGCTTCCCCTTGGTTGTAATAATGGAAGCTAATGATGATTTATGAAGAGTGAATTGGGCGTGGTTTATCGACATTGTTAACACCCCAGGAAAATGAGTGCATTTTCTTTCTTTACAAACTCATTTCCTCGTCGACATATTGACAATTCTTATATATATTTTTAAAATAATGTACAGTAGTTTAGTTAAGCGGGTTAAGTGCACTTGTTGGTTGAAGTATTATCAGGTTATTACGGTGTTTTGAGTTTCTTTCTCGTAAACCCTTGTCACCCTTGACTTTGTAGTCACCCTCCATATAACTAACTACTCGTAGTTATACTAACCAGAAAACTACACACTTGATGGATGGATCATTATATTCAACTCATTAATTTATCACACGCTGAAGAAATTAAATTTTTTTAAGCTTAGTTGGCTCAATTTATTTTTATTAAAAACCGCCCATTTTTCAAGCGAGGGGCTTTTATTTTTACTCATGAAACAACTTCGAATTATGTTGTCAATCACGAGACTTTCGAAACTCAAATAACAGCAAATTATACGTTTTTTAACTGAATATAATAATTTATGTGTTTGTGAGCATTTGTTGTATTTTGGAATCAAAATGTGCCACGCCGTTTATGCAAAAGAAGGCTGATAAAAATATTTTTAATATAAAAACTACTTAAAATAATAACTAACTTATTAAGTAACTATCTGGATACATCATGCATATATTATATTTAAATTTAAATAAACAATTAGCAATTAAATCTTGCTAAATGCGTACATTCCGTAATGAAATAATTTTAAGTCTACTTTTATTACTAAGTATTATATTTTTCCAGATCTGCACAATTGTATCAATTTTTAAAAAATATAATAAATATACACCAACCCATCGATATAAAACACAATATCAGATAAAATATGTTTTTTTTAATAAAAATTATTTAATTAATTCAAACATGGACATCCAATCCATTTTGATTGGCTTCCAGTTATTTTTATTAATTTGCTGTTAAATTTTAGGCAATTTAATTAAAATATCGACAAATAATTGATGGGCATTCAATAAACATTACTCATTTTTAACATCCATCATTTTCAACCTAGTTAATTGAAGAAAATAAAATAATTAAAAGATTCACTTCCTTCGCGTATTTGAGCTGAAATTTTGTAGAGGGTTGTATGCTTCAGTTATTTGAACCTTCATAAAGTCACCGGTTATTGCTGAATTTAATATTCCACCTAGGTTAATACGGCCATAATATAACGTGTGATACTTTGTTCGCTTATGATACAAAACAGGAAATATTATGAAGTTAAATAATTTATAAAAATAAAATAAAAAAACTCCCGTTATTCGTGCTGGTCGGTCTGTGGTAAAAGTCAATTTTGCTGCACAATGAAATTTAATAATTGCCTGAGAACCGAGATCGGCTTGTCCCAGCAAAACCTACACTATTAATTAAAATCACTATTTAATATAACAAATAAATATATATATATATAATTGGCAATTGCAATTTTAACTTAGCAGTTTGAAATGTATATGTTTTTTTTCTTCAAAAATTGGTTATGGTTTTCTTAAACCTAAGATGTAATATTTGATAAATCCAAAATGATTATTCCAAAGATGATGTACGTTTTTCTGCATTTACTTGATTTGATTTGAGAGATTTTGTGTTTTCTAACATAAAATTTTATTCTCGATAATCCGCGATAAAGCGCCTGTTAGTGAATAAACCCCCTCCCACGCCATAATTAATATCGAAAAAATATTTGAAAATATATTTTATTAAAAACAACAGGCCCCAAATTATTTTGTTCTCCTTTCGTTTAAGTATTTTTATTCAAATACTTAGACATTACCACTAATTCGACAGTATTTTATCCGTAGTTTGATTTAGTGCGAAAGCTTTTTATTGGTCAAAATCAACATCAATCACTCGATTTACTAATAAGAAGCATTCATGCAATATCAAACAACTGGCAAAGTTAATTAGTTTAGTTTTGAGTATGGTCTACAAACATAAGAAATAATCTGTGGACTCGTATAAATGAAAAGTGGATAATACAAAAAAAAATCATTATCTATTAAACTTATTTATTAGAATTGTCCTTTTCGCCCTGATATTGGTCTTCATAAGTCACAATAAATCACACTTTCTTTAGATACTATTCCATATATTTTACACTCTTATAATCTCTAATATAAGAAATAATTGAGGTTTTACTGTATTTTATCAAAATTATATAATATTGGAACCTTTTATACGTTATATCTAGGTTGCATATTATCTGAAACGACTGCACTGAACAATTTGAATCGAAGTGGAAATAGTAAAGTGCTCTGACCGATATTCGCATCGATTCCAATCATCGTTTCTTTTCTACATTTTGTCCTTTTTTTTAAAGCAAACCGTTTTAATGATCACATAATATATAAAATAATTTCAGTATTGAAATGCATTGAAAGTGCAGCCATAACGCGGAGGTGCAAGGAAACAGAAAAGAGACAATCAGGCAGAATACAAGTAGAAGAAGTAGTATTTGTTCGCAAACATGTACAAAGTCTTCCAATATTGTATTCTATACTATATTTATAGAAAGTTGTAGACTAAAAGGGGAGCAAAGCTCTGCATCTTACAACTGCCTTTTTAAGCTTTAAACTCTCAACACTCTTTGTTTCACCCCCAATACAGTGGAACTTTTGTGTGTAACCATTTTATTATCTGTACACGCCACAGATATATTTTAATAGTTAGTTTTAAACTTCTTTTGATTTAATTATAATTATAACTTCGTCTCAATCTGGGTTTACTAACGCTTGGGTTTCCTATGAGTCAGTCTACGTCGACGTACTCTTAGGAAACTATTACTTAAGATGAATAGGCAATTAATAAATAGTACTGTATACTTGCATCTTCACCTACGTTACGAAATTAATCCAGTTTCTATTTCTGTATCTTTCAAACTGTCTGTTCTGTCACTTTTGGTGGCTTTTCGTTTGATCTAATCCCGAGTCACATATATGTTTGTAATTCGCATTTAACGTGAAATTCTCCTATATAACGTAAATTTCTTATATAAATAATTCAATGCCGGTGGTAAATTGAACATTTGTAAGTGTGACATTTACTCTACACATACCTACATGAAACGAACCTTGGGTTATTTTTGGGTTTTTAAAAAAAAAATATGCTTAAGATTTTTCGATATTTTCCTGGATTATTTAAAGCTACGATAGATATTTATATTATGATTTGTACATTTGTTAGACTTTAAATAATTAATACATTGCATGGAATAGTGCCGGATAAAGCAATACACCCTGTTTTCGTATATGTACGACTTTTATAAATAAACTCAAAATTCTGTTATCAAATATATCATAAATATAAAAGATAGATTGTTTCACTTGACTATCCCGAAACTGACATTTATTAGTATACGCCCTTATTCCACCCAGCCCCATCATTTATTTAAAAAAATAACTAATTCACCTGTGAATGGCAACAATAATATATTGTAATAATAATCCTTTGTTATTACATATTAATTCGTTATAAAAATGATCGTAGTTTAAGCAATACTCAAACTGTGGAATAATTTTTAAATAGGATAAAAAAATGTTTTATTTAAAAATATTATATTATAAAAGTATTATATTATTATATCACGCTGAAGTATACTAGAGCATTACGGGAGATCCCAAGTCGCAGTGATGATAATGCAGCATTCTTCAGTTGTATGTAATATGAAAAAAAGAGATATATGTATTGTCAAGAACAAAATAATAAAAGAGAAGAAGAAAAGCATAAAAAATTGTATACGATGTAGATTATGATATTTGAAAAAAAACCAGCGTAATAGCTCAGGAGATAAGAAGCGTGGCTACAAATAATGTGATCATGGGTTCAAATCCCACTCAAGTCAAGATTTGATCGGTTATTACGACTGGGAGATCGGGAATAATATTAATAAATAAATCCTGATAGATCGTCTCGATCCTGGTTTACTCTGATTTCCTGTATTGTAATGTAAATACTAATTATTAAGTCGGTGACCTGTGTAACTAGTAATAGTTAAGATCACCGACAGACAATTAAAACGTTGTCGTTTATAAAAAAAACCCTCAAAAATAAAAAGCTCCTCGGAGCGTAAATAAATAATTTTTCTCTACAAACATATGAAACGACGAGTAGTGAAAAGCCTCTCGAGGATATAAACGTATTGATTTACATATATGTGCAACAATGGCAATGGTAAAGTAATAATGATTGGAGGCTTTCAAGCCTGTCCTGTATATGGGAAATTCCAATCTAGCAGAGCCTTGTTGTATAATAATACAGAATAGCCTATATTCCATTTTATGCACTAGTGAAGCTCAATTGCTTGCACCCGATATCAGAGGATTTCGCTATACAATATTATTGTTATATTTTATATTTTGATAAAGTGTCCTGATCCTGAGGAATAAACCCTCATCCTTGTGGTGTGACAGGGGTCACCAACTGGCGGTACTACACAAAACAGCTATCTATCCTCATCCATCATTTTTTACCTCACCATGGCTTACAATTCTGATGGATCGTTCTTATATCCAACATACTGTTAAGACACTTTATTATTACAATTTCTTTATTAACATAAGTTTTTACATTGATTGATAGAACAATACATCTTTGGAAATAGACTTAGGTGTACAGAGTGTTTACATCTTTTTACCTATAACTAACATGAGAATGTTTTATTTAAATTTGACATGAGTAATAGTATTTAATTATAGAAAGAATGGGAAAAAATAAAAACCCATTTACAAATTTGAAGATTAATAAATAATAACAACGATAAAAGCAATATTAACAAAACATTACAAAATATAATGCTTAAAAACTAAATAACAATTTGTTTGGGTAAAACCAAATTTGAGTTGAGTGGATTATTAGAAATTTTATTTTATTTTTAAAAATAATATCAGTTTTGGAAGTTCATTGGTAAAATGAACTTACGTTTCCTCGAGGCATATTTGGTTTTATTTACATGTGTTATGATTGGGTTAGTCGGGAAGTTAGTCATTTTAGTGTAATGTTTTTTACTCAAATCTGCGATATTTGCTTTGATCATTTTTAACTTAATGTCCTCGTGGACTTCTTTAAGAAATGTGCCAGGTTCAAGATCCAAGGCCATCTTGAGACACTTGTTTTGGATAATTTGAATTTTATTAATATGACTTTTGGCCGCAGTAGACCAAGCTGGGCATCCATACAAGAGAATCGGTCTGATAAACAGTTGATTTATAAAGAAGTAGCTTATTCTTGGGGTGACAGCTGACTACCTGTTACACAAGGGATATAAGGTAAAGACAGGTTGCTCTTAACACACAGCATATTTTACATGCTTGGACCAGTTCAACTTGGAGTCTAAGATATCTCCCAAATACTTGACTTCTTTGAGCCAAGGAATTTGTTCGTTATTGATATTAAGAGGGGGGATGTGGGATCGCTTTCTTTTGTTAGTAAATATTATTGCTTCAGTTTTACTCTCGTTGAGTTTTAATTTCCAGTGAGAGTAATACTGTGTTAGTAGGTCTACAGATGCTTGGAGGCGTCTACGAATTGTGTCTAACCTGTGATGATGAATATGAGGAAGTCATCCGCAAAGTTATTTGGCAGAGCACCATTATAGAAATAGTAATGTCAGCGGATGAAACAGATTGAAAGACAAGAGCGATACTTCCCTCAAGTATGATTGGATGCCAGTACAGACGCAATTAATGTTAATAACTTTCTGTTTGGGGCAAGATAAGATTGAATAACTTTGGTAGATATGGTGGAGTGTTAGTGTTAATTAGTTTGTGAATGATACCAAACCAAACCAGACTACATCAAAAGCTTTGGCAAAGTCCAGGAAAATCATTCCGGTACTTTTTTTATTATTAAAATTTCCTCTAACATGCTGTGAGATTCTTGTTAGTTGTGAAGTGGTACAATGGCCCGGTCTAAATCCGAATTGTTCATTAGGAATGACGCAATCCAGAGTTTTTCGCAGGCGGGTTAATATGACTTTCTCTAGGATTTTACTCATGCAGGGGAGGAGACTGATAGGACGATAGCTACTGGGAAGGGATTTGTCTTTACCAGGTTTAAATATAGGGACTACTTTAGCTGCTTTCCAATTATCTGGAAAATATCCAAGAATAAGACACGAGTTAAATATTTTAACCAAACAATCAAGAGCCTTTTGTGGTAAGTGTTTAATAAGAGTGTTGTTAATGTTGTCGTGTCCTGGTGATTTTTTATGTTTTGAGTTTTGAATAATATCAGAGATTTCAGAAAGAGTTACCTCGTCAATCTCACATTCAGAATAGTTGTGAAGATTCCTATTGACTTAGTAACTGCTTGTTCTGTGAGACTATCTGTAGTGTCATTATGTGTCAATGTGTGTGCTTTAACGAATGTTTCAGCGATGAGATCAACTTTCTCCTGAGCCTTGTAAATAATTTTATTACAGTCTTCGCTCCAGAGCGGAGGGATAAAGGATGTTTTTCTAGTCATCGACTTACACATCTGCCAAAGTGAGTTATTTTGTGTTTTGAGAGACCTTATCTTCTGTTCCCAGGATTCATTTTTATGAATTTTAATTTTATGTTTAATTTCTAAAATTAGCGCATTTATGACAGATTTGAGTTTACAATTTCTTTTCTTTCGCCACTGATTCATTAATCTATTTTTTACATGAATTAAGTCCACAATTTCAGATGGAAGTTTGTTCTTAAAAGTATTGTTAATGGTTTTAACAGGAATATATAAGGCGGCGGCGTTCTTAATAGAATCTGTGAGTGTAGTGATTGCATTGTCAACGTGAGATGTGTTGTTAGTGTCGAATTTAAGTGTAACGTTATTGTTAATATGAGTTTTGTAAGCGTTCCAATTAGCCGTCTCATAACTAAAGAAGGTTTTTGGGTGATTTTGTAATTTCCGCCGATGTTAAATACAATAGGGAGATGATCGGAGGAAAGTGACTGTATTACGTCAACTTCGGTGAGAGAAGGACAACCCTTAACCACTGCAATATCAAGGATGGATGGATATCCTTTGGGTGGGAAATGCGTTGGACTTTCGGGGAAAAGGATACGAAAGTCTTTTTTATCACAATATTCTCTTAGTAAACGGCCATCCTTATTTCCGCGAATACAGTGCCAAAAAGTGTTTTTACAATTAAGATCACCAGCAATTATAACATCCTTACCGAGAGACATAATTTTGTGGATATCATCTTGACAAATTTCTATTTTGGGTGGCTTATAAACCGAGGCAATAATGTGAGTTTTATTATTAATAGATACACTAATTGCTATTACTTCAATTGAGTTAGTTTTACGAATTACAACTTTCGAATGACATATAGAGTCTTTCATCACGATTAAAACACCACCGCCTGTTTTGCAAACTCGATCGTTGCGATGTATTACAAAACCTGGTCTTCTCAGAATTATATTTGTATTAAGAAACGTTTCACTTATCAATGCAATGTCAACACTTTCTCTTAACATAAAGTCAATCATTTCGTCGAATTTATTTGAAATTCCCCGGGAATTCCAAGCAACAATCTTAATATTAGAACAGTGACTAACCTTAGACATTATCAAGCGATGCGGCGAGCTCCATGATGAGATATATCCTTTCATTCTTTGTCTGACATGTCTTTAGCTTCCGCTGAAGCTCTTGAACCTTCAATACAAGAGTCATCAGGTCTCCTATCGGCATATCAGCACTAGTGGGCGTGGCTTCGTAAGTCGGTGATGGATTGGTCGTCTTTGGAGCCGAGGCAGGGGGAGTACCTCGGGCGATTTGAGACCAGGTGTGGCCTCCAGCGGGGATTGTCATCGGCGATGCGACGACTGGGTTAACTCCTGGACCACGAGTCACCTGTGACCAGGAGCGACCGCCCGTGATATTCGGTGGCGGCGCAAGAGAGTATCGGATGACTGGCTTCGTCGGCACAGTCGATGGCTTTGGGGCGGCCCTTAATTCGCGATATCTCAGGCGTTTAGGGCAGTCTCTGTAGTTGGCGGTATGATCACCGCCACAATTACAACACTTGGCTGGAGTGTCCGGCGTCTTCATGCATGACGCCGTTGAATGATCTCCTCCACATTTTACACATTTGTGTGGCTTGTTGCAGTTGGCTGCTGCATGCGAGAATTCTTGGCACCTAAAACATTGCGTGGTGTTTTGATTATTGGTGTACTTTTCTATGCTTATTTTGCAATGGCAAAGGAATTGAATTTTTTTAAACATATTCATGTCAGTACTCGGATCAAGATGTATGAGGTAAAGAGGATTTCTAGTGGGCTGTCCGTTTTTCCCTTCATTTGAAAAATGTTAAGAAGAGTGAAATTAAGTTTACTGATTTCCTCTCTGATTTCATCCGTTGAAATGAGAGGAAGGCCTTTGATGACGCATTTTTTGGCTTTTCATCTTTTATGGTAAAAGTATGATATTCTTTCTCGAGGGATTTAAGCCCAGCCTTTAACGTGTTGAAATCTTCCAAGTTGCGAGTCTGAATGCGAACCTGGTTGTTTCCTTTATAGTTAAGGTTAAAATCGGACTTAGTGAATTTTTTGATGAGAGTGATGTTATCCGAATGGGTTGAAGCTTTTAGAAAAATGGGAGGAATAATGCTCTTTGATTTGGGAGACGACAATTTAATTTCGTTAAGAGACGCGAATCTGTTATTGGATGGGATAGTAGTTGTATTTGGGGTAACGGCTCTAGGACGTTTGGCAGGATTTTTGGGTTGGAAGAATCCATCAATTGATGTTTGAGATACTGAAGTAGACGGAGACATTGTAATTATACGGTGTGATAGATAAGGAATTGAAAAATAAACCGGTACAACCTGATTTTTGTTGATTGATGTCGGGAATTTCGCTTTCGAAATAACTCGGGAATGAGTGTGCACGTTGGGTAAACACTTCACAATTTAGAAAGTAGAATAGCTGCGAAAGAGGTCTGCACCCTTCAAGCGTTCGGTAGCGAATGATTAAGACACTTCATACAACCAATTCACATACTTATAATATTTGCTGTGGACCTTTAATGAGTGGGTATATTCAAATAAAAATATTAGAATTTATTGTACACTAATTATATGAATAAAAAATAATCAAACAATTACATAATTTCACCTTCGTATATACATATATTTGAAAATATTTTATTTGATGGTAATTTCACAGTTTGGCTCCCTTGTTAATAATGACAATAATAAGCCACATTTGACATTAATCCAAAAAAATGTGTGTATCTTAAACGATACTCAAACTGTGTAATTTTTGTTTTTAAATAGGGGAAAAAATATTATTTTTGCAATAACCTTTCGTCCATTACAATATTTTTAAATAGTTTAAAACTACCCTGTTTATTAAAATTAGTGAAAAAATAATTTACTTTATAATCTAGGAAATCTGCTTAGATTTCTTAGTTCGAAAGCAATGTGAAATTAAAATAAATAATATAATTATTAAGGTGTTAACTGATTAATTAATTAATTGTAACGTCTCGATCAAAAGTCTTGCTACTATTTTGATTGTGCGCCTTCTTGGTTATGTGACGTTTAGATCAGTTTCGCTTTTGAATATTATTTTCGCAATAACCTACCTCTAATTTAAATATTTGTAATTAGTTTAAAATTGTCCTGAGTATAAAAATGAGGAAAAAATCATATATAAATCCAGGAAATCGGCATAGATAATGGTTTGATCACTTTTATTTGAAAATAAAATAAATAATATAATTATTAAGGTGTCAAATGACTAATTAATCGTATTAATAAAGTGTGGGGCAAAAATCTTACTTACATTTTGTTTGTGCGCCATATTGGTTATGGGATGTTTAGATCAGTTCGCTCTAAGCATTGTGTCGTGGAGATGCCTCAATTTTATTTTCAATATTTCTGTTCGTTCATGTGGCGTATATTTATCGATTATAAATTTGGAGCATTCACAAACTGATCTACACGTCGCATAACCAAGAGAGGACCTTTTCACTATCGGTTATTATCAAATATTAATGAGCATGAAATTCACATTATTAAATAAAACTAATACAGTGACTATAGTGTTTTTTTTTAATAATTAATTGCCAAATCAACTTTGTATTTATTCATATGTATATTGTAAATAAAAAAATATGAAGTGACTACTTAAAGAAAGTACATATTCCAAGCTTCAGTATTGAAATTATTTCAGTCTAACTAACTGAAAATAAAGTAAAATGCAGTGGTGAAAGAAGAACCTTTACAAACTCACAACTTTGACAGATTACTCGCTTCAACTTCCACATTATACACTCTGAAGTAACTTAGTTTTGGAGGAGTTTCACCACTTAATTTATTAAATAACACTTCAACGGCAATTTAATTATACACATGTATATTCAACAAGTTATCGATTTGGTTGTGATAATCAATAGGGGGTTGTGTTTTGAGCAAATACAACCCCCTCACAATAATGGTGTCGTGTTGACAATCCTCGCCCTATCATTTTAAATAGTGGGGTTGCAATGGGAACATTCTGGAACTTGATAAGTGGATTCAAAAGTGATCGGGAAGAGGAAAGTCACTGATAAGGAAGGCTCTGATGAAAATAGGGGACGACTGGAAGATACTTCATTATTTCCTTATTTCCCAGAGTGACTTCCACTATCTTAACTGTCGATAAAGATTATATTTTTTATATATAAATGTCTAAGGGATAATTAATCTTGTCACTCGAAGATGGAGACTGCAAAAATCTCATCATAAAATTTGAGAAATTAATTTGATATTACGGAATGATAATCAGTATTTTTTTAAATTTTAAATAGTCAAGTCAAAAGCCGATTTCACAGTCTGTGTATTTTTCTTGTATAAGAGGCTTATAATGATTGTTCTGTCGACAAAATGTAAACTTTTAAAACTTGCTTTCAATAACTATTTAAGAATACACAAAGCACAAGGTTTTTGTCAAAGTTTCCTAGTCGATATTTTTATACATAACATAAAAAAATAATCACATAGACATCTATAATATAAAAACAATAAGATATTTTTTTTTTTAATACGCATTTGTTGTAATAAGTAAAATACATGTTTCTATCAATCAATTGAATACAATATTTAGACTTTAGAAATCATTAATGTAAGGTACAATTATAATTAATCGTAACCTTTAAACAATGATAATTTAAATTTTAAATGAATGTAATCGATTTGTATAAACTGTATTAAAGTGTATCAAATTGAAATAATCGTGAAAAGAAATTATTCAATATTGATATAACGACAGTTTTAGTTTTAAATATTAAAAAAAAGCTCTCCTACACACATACATAGCAAATGTTTTAAATTAAATATTCAATGTATGAATTTTTTGTATTTATTGAAATTTAGTTCTTATTTATAATAGAAAATAATAATTAAACATTTCAAATCGTCAATTTAATAACAATTATAATTATGTACAACCTTCTTGCATAAATTGAAATCACCATCGGTATAAAAATATGAATAAAAACTATTAGTTTTAAATATTTAAAAATAATATTTTTTCTACATACATAGCAAATATGAAATATCAATCACATGTTTTTTATACATCCCTATTTCAAATAGAACATATGTAAATTGAAAACACAGTCATTAGTTCCCTATTGCCGAAATAGAGTAGTGCAAATTGCGAAACAATAGGAATAGCCAAGGGGTTGAAATGAATTCCACCCCTCGCGTATATTTTAATACGAAGGGTAATCGTTAAAAAATGATATTTTACAATAGCCGTAATGAAATGTCACATACTATATTTCATAATATATAAATGTACTTATGGGTGTTTTTGTCTGTTGATAATGGAAAGGGAGGCTTTTGCGCTTGTTCTTGGTGTTTTGTATTAATTGTGCACAGCCAAGCTTAAGTCTTTCTCATTATAATCCCTCTGCATTTTAAACATGCAAGCATCTTTAAACTGTGTGCCTTCATCCGATAATACTATTTCTATAAATACAAATGTGTTTAAGTATTTATAGATATTTGATCGATCGTGAAATGCACTCGAGTCTCGCTTTTCAGTTTTTAATTTCCGCAAGTGCTGAAATGTGAAACGGTAAAGGGAAGTGGTTTTCCACATACACACAATCTTCTATGTACCTACTTATATTCCTTTATTTATTTTTTAAACCACATACAAGTAAACTATGTGGTTTAAAAAATAAATAAAGTAAAATTTAGTTTTTTGGACCCAACATTTTTTTTAATTTATTGTCTGTCGGTGATCTTAACTATTACTAGTTACACAGGTCACCGACTTAATAAGCAGTATTTACCCTACAATACAGGAAATCAGAGTAAACTTGGATCAATATAATCGATCGGGATTTTATTAACATTATTTACGATCTCCCAGTCGTAATTACCGATCAAATCAATTTAAGATTTTTTGACTTGAGCGGGATTTGAGCCCAAAAACTAAAAAAAATATTTTTACAATCTGTATTCCGCATGTCTATGTTTTTTAATAAAAGTGTTTGTGACCATTTTTGTGCAATCAATTGGTTTTAACTTCCAAGTCATACAAATTAATGTACAATTGGGTCAAAAGTTCATTTTCCACATAAAAAAATGATCGATTAATACATTTGTGCCTGAAAAAATGTACATAGTTTATATAATCGACTTGACTCAGCATACTTATCCGTGTATTATTTATTTGTTTTCAGATGTCAACCTGATAATTCAAAATATTTCAAAGACATGAATGAAATCTGCGATCTAAATTCATTAATTTAGAGACTACAACAGATCCACGATGTCTTTATCGGGCAGTTTGGTAACATACGACAACAACAACCAAGAAAAACTCAACACATCATCTTCCAGTATGAAGAAATCAGCCTTAACAAACCATAATTCAGTTCAGAAACAGCCTTTGGTGGCTGCATCCACTCAGACTGCTCACGGAAGCTCTCCATCATCATCCAGGAAGAAGACAGGCTGCTGTGGAAGTTGGCATCTTAATTCATTGTGGTCTTTATGGTATGGATTGTTGGCGACTGCAGCTCAAGCTTACATCCTTCTTCTTTGTGCTAGAAGAGTATTAGGTAACATTAAAATAATATTCATTAAATTCCCTCTTATCTCGTCTATTTATTCCTGTGTTTTTCTTTTCGTTCTTTCCGAACAATAACAATGAAAGAAATGCGATCGTCTGAATGTTTTTTTTTCATCAGAAAGTTTTCCCCGTTAATTATGCAAACGACCTTTTTTGTAATTACTCTTGTTTTTATTTTAAATACAATCTTTTCTGAGATCTCACGGATGTATTGTATGAATCATTAACGAAGAAGGTTTTCAACCAAACATTTTCTGAAGATTCATTCCGCTTTAAAGTTTTCAACTGTCGAATAATAATAATGGAACTCCGAGTTCATTTCGAACTTCCTTCATTAGCGATAAATTCCGTTTCATTAATTATTTGCAAAAATCACTCCCCCGATTGGTTCTCACGAATTCCTCAATTAATTAATTATTTTTTTAGGATATTCAACGTTGGCGTGGATTGGTGACGTGCCTAAAGAATTGTTAGCTAGTGGAGCTTTACTAGGAGCAGCTGCAATTCTTTTACCTCTTTTCTTAGCTGCGACTCTTCTAAGAGCTGGAAACCTCCCCAATGATGGCTTCAAATTAGGCTCCAGGCTTTCCACCTGCTCATTTGGACCACAATCCTCCTTGATGCCCAGCCAAGGATCTAAAAATGCTGGTATGTATTTAAATTAAGTACTGAATAATGCTTTGTAATATAATATATTACAATTGTGGTATAGAGCCTGTTAATCACAGCAGGTTGCTGATGGATGTGCTTTATGACACTCATACCCGCCCCCTTATTTTTGGGATCGACGATCATTTTTCATAAAAGTGTTATTTATTCTCCAACATTTTTTATACAGAATTTGATCAAGGTTGAGATTGATCTCGTTGGTGAAATACTTGAGGGTTCTTAGCATCTGTCAACGTACCACAATTATAGCAGGCTTAGTAGCATAAAAAGAAAACAATAAAGCCTTGTTAAGGGTGGCCACTTTACCATCCCCTTGCCCTCGATGTTCTCGCAGTAGTACTACACTAAGGTATCGTAGCAATACTACGGCGTAGCAGTGCCACCCCATCATGACGCACCCTTTCCTTTCCTTTTCCTATCCCTTCACTAAATGGCTTTGTTTAATCTGCGGCAGAGCGTTTTTAATGAATTCCCCCGCGGCAGTTTCTACCATTGTTGCAGATTTACCACAAGAGTTCAGTTTGGTTCCCCTTTCTAAAAAGAAGTCCCGGGGCGTCGTTTAATTTCAAGTATTTTAATTTACACACCCATACTTTATTTAAACGCCAATTTATTGCGGCTACAACAAAATCAATAATGGATAAGGGCGTCCTATCGTAATTAATGGTTTAAGACACTCGAACAGGATCTAATGGACTATTGATTAATGGCTCTCTCCAAAACAAACTTTGTTACCGTATACTTAATTTTACATAATATATTTCAGGAGTCCTTCGCAGTCTTTGGCAACACGGTGGACCGACTGGACCATTTCTTCATCTGGTCATTGCTTTTTGTCTTCTCCTACCGAGATTGCTCATGGAAGCGAAATTGATCGAATCGGGTTTCTTATCTCAAGGTAAGTTATGAAGCATCAAGTAAATTAATAGCATAATCCGAAAGACGGTTGTTTTCTTGACATCTTTAGTAACATATTCCCCCAATAAATCTCACACTAGATGCACTTTCTCCAAGTATCTTCTATACGTGTTGTTTTTCTTACTTTTATCTGTGGAAAGCGTTCCTTTTTTGTGTCGTAGTCCGTTTGATTGATCGACATAGACTGACATTTACACTTCGTATATCCACACAAAGAAAATCGAATATATGTTTATGGAAAGATTGAAAAACAATATACTCTTGAGAGTATCGCAACTTTAATACAATTAATATTTTTATTTATATATTTCATTTCATGTATGATGATATGATGCAAAATATGGTTAAATAACCGTCGATTATTTTTTAACAACAGTGGCATAAAAATATCAATCTTCAGACACGCGAATTGTCGAAATAACTTAACGCAAACGGCTGTGATTGGTTATCATCACCATATGTCGGCTTGATTTGCAGACTGCGTTCTATTTTGCAAAAAAAAAATTTTAATCAGAGTTAATTTTTGTTTTACATTTATTTCATGAAACCAATAGAAAATGAATTTATGATTATTATTTACTGGACTTGAGGATATTTCAAACATTTCCACATTAAATTTTTTACAAGATGGCATTAAAATCTGAAAAAAAATATTTTGGAGTTACGCAGTCTGTAAGGAAATCCACCGATATTATTTTTTTTTATTGATAAGATGACTTTTAAAATCAGATATGCAAATTTATTTTCAAATTGGATAAATCCTTGAAATGTCTTTTATTGTTGGTTTTATTTATATAACATATATTAAATGGAATATACAGGTTCATTTGTGGGGTAAAATACGGATGTGAGGTATTATGGAGGAGATGTTAGTGGCGGTGTGGGATTCACATCTCACATAACTCCGTGATTTATGGAGAAACTACAACATTAAGGATATCTTCTCCGGGGACTTATAACGTGCTATTTTTATGGAAATTAAAACTTTTACTGCAAACACTAAACCCCCTTCAATATCTTATACAAGCTTAATATATGTCATTTTGAGCAGTCACGTTGTATGAAAGCTTCGTTGAAACCCTAAACTACCCCTTTCACCTGCTGAAAAATCTGACATCCCCTGCAAGCATCACTCGTGACTTCCATTAATCTTATCTGAAAAAGAAAAACCTTTTCCATTCTGGCAAGAGCCATTATCATCCAACGACGTGTTTTCAAACCGTAGTGAGAGAAAGCTCACATAACATTTTGGATTAAATAGTTATATTTTTAATATTGATATGCAAGCCCGCAATGTAATATGATGCAATATTTCATGTCTAGGAAGCAATAAAATAGGAAATTGTATATTTTTTCCGTATATGTTCACGTTGAAATTGGATCCAGGACGTCATCAAATGCACGTTATGCCTTTACGGCTTTCCTTATATTACACTTATCCTGAAAACCTCCACATCTTTCAAATATACATTTGTATAACACAAATTCAACAGTATTAAATCTTAGCTCATTATAACACCTCCGAAAAGATTATCATGCAAAGAAGCCTCAGTAATCATTATAATATTTGCCAAAAACTAACCTGTACTGTCTTTCAAATAATTTGATTTTTAACGTTTTTTGATGAAATATTTTTTTAATAGTTCATTTATTTTTTTCTGAGGCCTTTCAAAAAAGCTTGCGATATTATTTTAAAATACATTATGTTATTATTATTTTAACTAATGTAATCATGTCATAATCATTTTATTCTAATCCTTATTTTAATGTTTTTTTTTTGCTTTGTTTAATAAGACGTAAATTTTATAATATGCGGGAACTATGCAAAAATATCAATATGATTCTAGATAAAAATATATTTGGATAATTTTAATTTAATATTACACGAATAAATTTTGAGATTTTTGATTTTGAATTTGAAAAATACAATGTTTATTCATTTAAGTCTATAAAAATGTATTAAATGTTTTTATATACAACAAAACAGTGTTATTTTTTTATAATAATGGAATGAAAAAAAACCTAATAAAAATCCTCAACATTAAATAAAAAATTCTAGATTTTTTCCAATAGCGTGCGGAAAATTGCTTGAGATATTATCGGATTAATTTTACCATTTAAATTATTTTCTATTTTACATACACATAATATTGAAAATAGACGCAAAATGCGATATTTTTTATATTAAATATTTGCAAATACATATTATGTATTTTTGTTTGAAGTAAAATCAAAAAATACTTTTCACATATAATAATTATTACTATTTTCAAATAACGAGCTAAATTTAGGACACAATTAAAAATAACACATTTAACCCAGCTTCTTTGTATAAACGATTCAATTAAAGATGAGATGGGTTGTGTTAATTAATGTGAGAGTGAAGAAAAGGAGAATCTTTATTGTTCTAAAGAAGTGTATTGTGTTCTCGTTTTCTCGTTTCGCCATAAAAACAATGAGGCAGACATAAGTGCAGTGGATGGAGGGATGACTTTTGAATTTGCAACCCCTTAGAAAAGGCTGTGGTAAATTGCACAATGATTTGTGGCCAAAGAGGGTGGTTTTTTCAGCCCTCAGTCACAACAACTTGTTACATCCAACAGTTCAACCAACCCTTATGGATTTTGTCTAAGCAAACGTGACGAGACAAAAATAATACAAGCTTGCAATATCATTAATGAACAAAGTCCAAGTTGGAAAACAGAACAAGTATTCTGTACGTTTCTAAAATCTAAACGAATCTCTTCTACACTGAAGCGTTGGCGAAGAAAATCCAGCAGTAATTAAGAAAATGTATCTAAGGTTTCACACTACAGGAAATTCGTTCTTTAATTAAGATATAATACTTAAATTTCCAAACAATTACTTCCTATTCTAAAAAAATATGTAGTTTACATTTACCTTAAGAGTTGATTGCGATTGATTCATTTATTTAATTATTTATAATATAGCCAAATAGTTGCTCAATAAAATTATTATAATTGACGGAAAAAAAATATTCTACAGCCATTTTCGTATTAGGTATGCAATCATTGTTAAAATTGTATACTCACAACTTTACAATGGCAATAAGATTTTAATATACATATCAACGAACTAATCAAACTAACTTAAAAATGTTGCCATACGATACTAACATTATCACCGAAGATTCTCTGATGTCATAATAAATCTTATTTTTGTGGTAATGTTACATGAAAGCCTTTAAAATATTTGAAGTTTAAGACATGTTGCATACAGTTAAATTAATTTAAAATTATATTGTATGTGTAGAAGTTCTCGATTTCAGAACGATGCACTGTTTGATTAAAGTTTTAATGCTTTTTCTATATGAAATACGCATTCATCCAGTTCTGATTCCCATGAATTTTGATCGGTTTTTGGGTAATCGTTCTATGGCTAAAAAGGACTCTCGAAACCTTTTTTGAAGATGTGTTCTTATAGCTTTCGTCATCAGATCTCTTTGATGTCCCTGGGTACTTCTGTTCTTCTGCAGGTGAGACTTGTCTGTCTTTTCCACCCTCATCAATTCTCACCCTCGAACACTTTACCTTTACTATACTCCATTTTTATACAAGAAATAAAATATACAAAAAAACACATAACAACAATTTTAAAATATTCTCTTTCATTAGTGTGTATTCAATATTTTTTATTGTAAAATATTATGTCTCTTGTTTGAATAGAATATATAATAGTTATCAGGTTTGGTGTTAAGGTGATTTGGTCTTTGATGTCTCTTCACGGAAAGACGCCTTTAACCTTCTTACCCCAATTTAATTCCATACAAATGCTACCAATTCAACTTATATTGGATTCAACCTAATACAATTTAAACACACCCTTCACGAAACCAAATCGAAAACTCATTTATTGCATTCAAGTTGACCGAGTCAGGAAATCAACTCATACAACCGTGAAATATACTCAACACAGATCAAATCTACGTGATTACAAAATTGACTAAGCTCTTGAAAAAGAATCATTGAAAATCGGAATTATTTTCTTTTGCCGTCTATTTTTTATATAATAACTCTTACTCATGGAGGAATAAGGGCGTATATTTAAATTGTCATTTTCAATTTAATCGAGTAAAACATTCCATATTTTATATAATGAAGTATTGTTTTTGGTAACAAATAAATACTTAAACGTTTTTTACAATGATCGATTAAGATTTTTGAGTTTATTTTACGGAAAAGGGGCGTATTATATCATCCTACCTTATTGCACCCAAACCCCCAATTAATTATGTTAAATATTTATAAAAGACACATTACAAGAATAAATCTCCATAACTCTTTAAATCAATATCTCAATTTATTTCGATAACTCTTAATGATCTAAAATAATTATAACCCAAGTTGTATCTTTATCAGAAGCTTATTTATAAATATATTATATGATATATTAATAAATAATCAAATATTTCAAATTGAAAAATAATTGTATTCTTCTCTCCTTTTAAACTGTAAATTTGTAGATACTTGTTTGTGTCTATAACCCATAGTCTTCTAGTATATAATTAAACTTTGTTTTATAATTCTATAATGATCAAAATTCAAACGCCAATTATAATAAATCAAATAACCAAATTATGTTTCTGACTCTCGATGTGTATTAAAATATTATTTGAGCATTTAAAAACTATTAATATTGTATAGAGTCCTTTGAACCTTATAATATATGTATAATGATAAAATCATGATATACGATTCAGTAATAAATGTAAACCAAGAAATCCAGTCTTTCTTACAAGAGCAATAAATCTAAAGCGGCTCTGAATCACTTTTAGCAATATTTCATATAGCATTAATAAAGTTAGCATCCTGAAAAAGATTCTTCTCTTTTTGCTGAATTCGTTGAAAACTTGCTCCCTCATTCCGATAAAAAGATTTCCTTTTATTTTGTATACATCAAATCTTGTAATAGAGCCTTAAGGCTAATAATACATTGGATGCAGTAGTATGATTGTTTGACAAGGGCCAGTCTTGCCTGAGGCTTGTGGTGGATTCATTTGCTGAATCAATCTACGAGAGTGCTTTTGAGACCAGCTAGGGACATTTATATTCCATTATACACACACAAAGAATATTATTCCAAATAATCGACTCCGTATATTATATAAAATAAATGTATATCGATGGTGGTCTTTGCCTTTTAACCCGATATGATCATATATTATACTTGGCCACTGCTGATGTAGAAGTCTCTCTTATGGGAGGCTGCATCCTGAAGGCTTTCATATCTCTTCTTTGCCTATAAATGCACATTTCTCTACTCTACACATTATACAAATATAGAGGAATACTCGGAATAACCTCTCTTACACTACATGTCTACACAAATACACTATTGCTCTTCCATTAAACTGAATCCTCATATGAAAATTCCCTCACGTGGCGAGACGATTTCCAAGATAAATAAAACACACAAAAGATTGAAAGTTTGAAATTGCATCTGATGTGATTTCAATGCAGTGGTTATCGATTCAATATTCCAATACTCTTTGGTTTATTTAAAAATATGATTATTTTACAGACTAGGTTAAACAATAACTTTGATTACGTTTGGAAAGCGAAAGAGTGCAAATCTTGGAATAAGCAAATAAAATTAAAACACCAGTATCATTTTCTAAACATACACTCTTAGAAAGGGTGTTCCAAAATGAATATTTATATTGATAATATCATTTAACCTTAAAAGAGGCAATTGTACCTATAAAATTCATTCGTATTATGGTAAATGTCATAATATGACTGAATAAAAAAATAAAAAAAGATCGTACATACATATAAATATGCCAGTGAATCATTCCTATTCTAAATATATGTATATATAAATAATGTCAACTTTATCAATAAATAAAAACATTTTCTTTTATGAAAAGAACTCTTGCGGTTATTTTAGAACAACTTTGTACTGAATAATTAACTGTAATTTAATAATATTATATTATATATATAGGAATTGTAGGCATATTTTTTTAATAATTAATATAATAATAATCGTTTTTTTGGTTGATACATATTATATATATGAAATAAATGAGAATATTTTTAGGAGAATGTATTAATTAAAAATAATTGAAAACATATTTAGTGCTTTTGGAACCACTATCTTGGAATTAGCTGTTTCTGTGCAGTACTCAGTAGAGAATTTCGCGTGTGTATTGTGTCTATCAAACACGTAATTAATATTTTTATTTTTTTTCACTTATAAATATTTGCGATACCATACCGCCCCTTTAAATATTCTCAGTTAATTTATGTATGTTCATCCTGTATAAATAGCCTCATGGATACGTTACAGTGATTATTATTTTAAATATTACAGTAATATTTTCTTGAAATTATTATATTGTTACTAATGTATAATTCCGTAAAAGACTATAAATAATAATCAAATAAAATAATGATGTATATATAATGTAAAGTGTCTATTTAACCGTGACAATGATAGTCGTAGTAGTCGTAACGTGCAGGACTGTCAATTAAGGCCGGATATGCTACGGCGTAGTCAGGCTGTAGTAGACTTGTAGTCAACTTTCCACTTCCGTAATACTACTACGCTTGTTTGTAGAACACGTGAACGAGCTTCACTTTTGAAGGCTTTATCTACACAACTGCCCATAATGTACTGTGTGGGTGTGTTTTTATCATGTCACAGTTTAACGTGCGTGAAATTTACCTCACTTTGATTTTTCAAATAAAATTATACCGAACTAAAAAAATATATGTTTAATGTACGGAACAAAAACATTGTGAATATTTAAATTACCTAGTACAAAAAACACGTTTGGATATTTTATGCTAAAGTGGCGGTACTATCGGTTTATTCTATGAATTGAATTTGCCTAATGAGACGAGGGTTGGTGAGTAGTTCTTTTTGCTCTCTCCCATTTCGATCGTCTATTTGTTAATAAAATGTTTGGTACATTTCAAAAAGGATTTTTTCGTGCAGTTTTCCTCGTTTGCATTTTTATTAAAGTGTCCAATTTCGCTCAGTGTAAGAAGCATGAAGTTCACCTGAGCACCAGAGGTGTACTATCGATTTTACTACGGTGAAGAACCTCGCTAAGTTCACGGTTACGTTAGCCCTAAAAAGTCATACTAATATTATCTATTTGTTATTTTCAGATCATATATGGAGGACAGATCTTGATTTCGTGTTGGTAAACAGAGATCGTTACACAGTGCTCAGTTTTATGACTCCGCCTGAAAATAGTTCATCGATGCCAACCCCTTTGCCTTTTGTCACTTCACCCCCGACTACGATAATACCAACTGAAGAAGATATCACAACTTTGCCTCCGTCAACTACAATCTTCACGACTTTGCCTCCTGGCAAGCTACAAACTTTAAAGCCACCGAGCAAAAGACAACAATACCAAAGGCGCGGATCTAAATCGATAACTACTACGCCGAAAGCATTCACCGAAAATAGAAAATCGGGGAAGAATCCACCCAAAGAACAAATGCCCAAAAGTCTACCCTTCAGCATGGAAAACACACTACGAAATTTCATAGGATCCGAGCCATGGGATTTATCCGGTATACATTATTAAAAAAAAAACTTTTTCATAATATATACATATACTTATTTATCATAATGTTTTTTTTTTCAGAATCCACTAATGGATGGGGAGGACCGGTATCTTTAGAATATCTCAACTATGCAATAGCCCTACTTGTGTATGCTGTTCGATATCCAGCGGTGTTTTGGAATACTAACAAATGCTTCGGCTTGATATTTTCACTCCAATTGCTGGCTAATGGAATTCAAAATCTAATATCATTTGCCGGAATGTCTGTTTTATACAAAGTTCAGATGGCTGGTGCCGAAAAGGTGTTACCTCTACTGAAACATGAAGCTTTAGGAGAAGTAAACTTACTCGGTGGTCAATCACCATTTTTATTGAACCCGCATGTAACATTGGCTTTATTTATCATGTCTGGATTATTGATACTTGCATCAAGTCTCGTTCTCTATTTATATGGATATGGGAGGTTCGAATCAAATACAATTCTCACATATTATTTTCTCAATGCTACAATAACTACTATTTATTTTTACAATTGTTCCAGATTCAATGCATTTTTAAATAGGGAACGTGAAAAGAGGATAATTGTAGTGAAGGAAAGTGGTATTGCAAATGGATGGGGTTATTTTACCCACTGTGCCGCATTGTGTGTTCTTCTTGCTATCGCTGTATGCTCTGCTCCGCTACTTCATGATTATACAATAGTTTATCGAGGTAGCTTGGACAATGCAGTTTTAGTTTGCATTGTATCCACAGTTCTACATCTCTTCCTGTGGATACTTGTTTGGCTGTTTCTGACCATTAAACAGAAATGGATTTTCAAAATAAGAGTCACGATTGGTAAAGCAACCATTCGATCTGCGAGATCCGTAAAACTTGTCACCGATGTCGATCTACTGTCATCGCGAAAAGATGAAGATCTCACCAGCCAACCGTTGCTAGTTGTCGGAAACGGTAGAACTTATAGTGTATCAGAAACATCTCCAAAACGAGCCATAATGACAGTTATTCAAAAAGCAGCCATAGAAAGAAAAGCCAAGAGTTCGGGAGAGGATGACGATGGAGAGGAACAAATATATTGGCTGAGACCGAAAACTATGTCGCTCAATGCCTCTGACTCGGACGACAAATTAAACTGGTTCAATAAGAAACTTTCAAATAATAACACCAATGGAAAGAGTGGTCAAAAAGTGACTTTCAACGATGTGCCCTGTACGTCAAACTCACGGTAACTTGACACACCTCATCATACTGGCTGTCGTCTAATACATGTGAAAAGTTTTTCTTTTGACGTTCATGTTTTTTGCCTGCCATGTTGTGATGTGTGTTTTGTAGATAGATGTAGTTTTTGTTATCATTTCATAGAAGATGGATACATTTTAATTAGAACATTTTTATTTTGCATCATTAACATTTCCCAGCCCATTTAAATAAAACATACTACACTGCTCACACTATTTTCATTTGTCAAAATTACAATAAAATGTATTGCATCCTCTATTTATATGTTTTCACTAATATGGATGATTTATAAGTTTACTTTGTTGTGCATGTACATGTGAATGGCCATAATTATTTACTTAAATCTGCAAATTTACTTATTTATTTGTTATATTTTTTTTTAGTAATAAGGAACGTGGAGCCTCGATACGTGTCGGTGAGACAGATGACGGGGACTACGCCACCTTAAGAGAATTACCCCTGGGAAGTGCAGCAGTCCTCATGGACCCGGGGGATGATACATCTGAAGAGGGCAAGGTACAATAAACAGAATAGTAGTTGTAAAAATTAACATATTTACCCTCATAACACAATTAACATTACTAACACATACTAACTGATGTAGTTGTTGGCGTGTGTTCGGGACGACAGTGTAACATATGCTTGTACAAATCGTGATCTGGTCCCTCCTTCCTGTGATTTTGATAATGAAGACACATGCAGTCCACCAATAACTCCAGATGCATTACCAGATCCTCCGACTGAACCAAGTTCTCAAATGTCACCTGTCACCACATCGTCAGCGGTAACAGTTCATACATCTGAATGTCAGGTGTGAAATTGTTTTTAGGATTAACCTTTGTTTGATTTTAAAACATTTATGTTTACTAAACTTACTACTTTATTTTATTTATACAATTTTTTTAAATATAATAACATGTTATTAATTTAATCTGAATTTGTTTACAATATATTTAGGTGCATGCAGCATGCAAAACCTATACTCAGAATGATAATGCTAGATAATATCTGCTTATGTGTATATTTGAGGTGTATATTTATATTATTAATATTTTTATTTTTACAGTCTAGCAGTGGTTTAACTCCTCGCTGCTTGAGAAGAGCTGATTCTGGAGTCCCCGGTGATGACACTCATCGTTCAGGATCGGGAAGCAGTGGATCTTCACCTCCCGATCCGCCTGGTTCTACCAACAGTGATTCATCAAGTGGCATTCATTCCGCTGCCAGCTTATCAAACCACAGACCTCGGGCAAATAGCTTAGATGACTTTGTCTTAGATGTGCATCAACCTTCACGAGATGAGAATAAAATAAAAAGTTTTTCTCTTCAAAGAGGAATGCTGCCACCAAATTTCAATCTGATGAATAATACAGTTGATGCCTCACAACCGGTTTATGGTTTTTCCGGAATTCACTACACAACAATGCATCACCCCATTTCAAACGGACACATCAGTGAAAATGGCATTCCTGCTACTATTGTTGAAAACTCATCAGAAAGTACGGTTATCATACGGAGAAAGAGTTTACAACCAAAAATAAAGGCTATTATACCTCAACCAGTAATAACTGAAGAGCCTTTCGGAAGATCCACAAACATGAAAATGACAACTTTTGCAACTAGCCGAGAAAACAGTATTGTATCATCATCGGCCACTCTTCCTCATTATCCTACTCAACCAGTAGATGTTGCCGCTCCTCTGTGTTCAACAATGCCTACATCACTGGAAGCCCGAGGTATAATGCTGCCGCCACCCATGGTATCTGGATCCAGCTGTCAATCATTTTCCAGGCCTCATTGCACTCTACCCACACATCAAGGAGGCTTAAGACTTGTTGGAGCAGTTCCTGCTATTCGTCGGCCTCAATTCAATAACAATAATAATAACAGGCCAAGAATCACAGCTGCTCACCATTCTTTTCCTGTACATCTCATCCAGCACACAAATTACAGCACTCAAAGTCACCTTAGTCATGATATTGAAAGGGATTCAGCAAACTTCTCTATGGCGTCTAGTGGGGATTCTGATACTAGCATGTACATGAGTATGAATCGAGCATAGACTTCTCATCTTTGTATGTTGTTACCAAAAAATGACACTTTAAGTGAAAATTATATTGCGTTACGCACAAGTGATCTCTCATTAATTTAATAAGTTACTATTTGCTGTAAGTAAGATATGTTTTTCAATTAAAAATCTGATCTATGTACATATCTAGTACAAATATATAAACTAGTTTATGAAATACTGTAAAATATTCATGTAAATATTGTTCAAATGTTGAAACTAACAATCTTTTGTAAAATAAAAATCGATTATTATATTACTAATCTAGCTTTTGTTGCAAAGAATCGTGTTTTATATCAAACTTTGGATTAAAAAATGGGTACTTGAATCTTAACAATTTTGAAAGAGAAGAGGTTGTTCTTTGGATCTAAAAGACCACAATTTTGCCTTATTTTCAATGTTTTTTGTAACGACTGTATATTGAAATTAGTCCAACCGACCAGTACCTTAAATTGGATAAATCACCGCCATTTTCAAAACAATTTTTATACATATGTATATTGTATGCCGAACAAAATATTTTGAATCCACAAATCATTTATTTTTGGGTGCTAAACTTCGAATTTAATAGATAACAAAATTGTATTTTTTCATCTCAATGCAAGTTTAACTGACATCATATCATCAAAACATATTTCGAATTTCATATCCATTTTAAGATAAATTATACACCATAGGCTTATAAATCAAATGACAATATATGGATATACTCATTAAAATATAAACTGTAACAATACAATTTGTTATTCAGCCATCTATGAAGTAATTGATAATATTCTAGATAAATTATCTTCATAATCAAATATATCTTAATAAATGCTGCCATTACTTTCAGTTCATATTTAGTACTGAGCATTCCACAAACACCTTGTACCGAGCTTGATAAATTACAAAAAAACAATTCTCACATCCCGAGGCTTTTAATATAATTTTAATGTATTTAATTATTGGAAAAACACATAAAAGACTGACTAGATTGCTAAGATTTAAAAATGGTTGCAATAAGCTTCTCACGTTCACATCAGATTGACAGTCGGAATGAAATTTGGATCATTTTATTACTGATTAGCAGATTTTTCATGTGTAGATATAAAAAATGTTAAGCTTAACTAGTGCATTATATTTTTACACATTTCTATCAGAATTTTGATACAAACAAATTATAAAGAATTTGTAGTAAATTTGGGTTTTTAATATAAACTGAGAGCAAGGTATACTTGAAACTAAATTATTGAATGTAAAATGTATTATTATTATATAAATGTATATTTATTATATCAATGGTAAAACGTTCTAGTAGATATGTTTTTTTACTAGTCGCGATTGTATAGAATAATCACTTATGATATTTGGCTTTCGATGAAATTTTCAAGTTGATTTGCATTTATAAATTTTGTACAAATGTGTATAATATGTTGAATGTTTGCATTATTATAGGATAAGAAAAGCCACCACATTTAACAAAATAATACATGTTTCTTTCAAAATATATTTTATTTCATTTACCATATTGTGTGTTATATAAATTACAACTCCATGAGATTAGTTTAATTAAATATTACAAAATATCCTATTTATAACATATTTGGTGCATGTCGATTTATGTTCATTCATGCTCGATAATCTATTTGTATATTAAGTGATTGAATTAGTAAACCCAATAATATATCCAGAATGTAAAAATACTCCTTATAAATGAAGTGACCGTTGAAATTTTGCATTTGTTAATATTCTAAAATTTTGCATTGGAAATTATTGGACGGGAAGACTTGAGTCGTTTGAAGACTGATTTTGAAACGGAGTGTGAAGATTGGCAATAATTTTCCATTGCATCGCTTGTAATAATCATAAGTTCAATTCCAAAATTATATCCAATAAATGTATCATCTTGTCAAAATACCTTTTATCAATCAATCATTATCAAAAAAGTTGTGTTTTTTAAAAAATAAATAAAGGAATAATGTAAAATATTTATTCGTTTTATTCTTTATCAATGAAATATGTTCCACGCAGAGTTATATGAGTGTATAATTCAATAAAAGAACCCAAGATATTAGTTTCAATCAGAGATCAATTTATTAGGTATTGTTATGTTAAATAACTGCTTTTATAAAAGTGAACTATTGACCCGATCCTCTTAGCCTTGTAACGAATCCATTATATCATTTAAAGGTAACAATTTATTCATTGGAAAAAAATAATAAACAATCAAATCTTGTCTCAATACTTATTTCGACTTCTCAAAGTGTTCTAAAGCATGATTTTTGTTTTGAAAAAATGTCACTTGTACAAAAGTTAATATATTTTATGATCATCAATGAACAAAATATATAATTATTAATAAACAAATTATTTGATCTATTTTCTATTGAGTTCTAGGCATTATTTGGAATTACTCGATATTCTATATACTTTTGTGTAGTTGAATTTAAATAATATTAATTATTTTATTTTAACTAATTTCGAATAAAAAACCACTCAGTTTAAGAGTTTTTTTAAATTTTAACTAATTATGTATAAAAAACCAGAAAGTTTGGGAGTCTACGCTATGGCCATTTTAATATTGGATTTATATGACAATGATAGCGGCTTATTATTACTAGGGGAAATATTACTAACAGCTTACCTATGCTGAAAAAAAATAGTTGAAAAACTATTACATACAACATGTTTTTGATTGAACTTCAAATATTTCATGTAATGCCAACACGTCAAAAAATAAAATAATTTATTACGACAGTTTGATAATCTTATAATTATTATTAAAAAGTGAGTATATTAAATAAATATTGTATGGCACTTTTCACTTAATTTTCGTAGTTTGTTGACCTGTAATAAATTATTTTATTATATACACTACATGGACAGCCTTTAAAATACTTTAAGTTCCATTAAAAACGTGTTGTATTTGTGATATTTAAAATATACTGTGTTTCGTATATAATTAATAAAAGATAAGGACTGGAATGCATTTTATTGAGAGATAAACTATTGAAATGCGCAATAAGTCAATCGAGAATGAGGTGTTAGATTAGGTTGATTTGCAATATTTAAGAACTAATAATTACAGTAATATAAAGACAAGTTGAATTCCTTGGCATACTTTAACTTGTTTACGAGTATTTAACTAAATATCTAAACACGCGAGAGCTTTTACTAATAATAATTTATATAAATAATGGCCTATAAATTGCATACTTTGTAACACAAGATAAGAAGGCTAATCAATATATTTTACTTTGTAAACTATCGCCAAAAACTCTTAATGATCTTTAATCAGTATTTATTTATAGATATAATTGGACACGATTAAAATCTACTGTTGATCGAGCGTGACTATTAAAGCAATTAATTGCAATAATATCATATTCCATACAATATTTCTCAATAGTCGTAATCATTAATCATATTTTCCCATCGTACATAAAATATTTTCATCCTAAAAGTGCAAGGATAACCATTTCAAAGGCTTCACTTTACGATCTTGTGAAAGTTTTCATCGAAAGTTGTTCTCAAAAGAAATGCACTCAAAATTGCGATATTTGTTGGCAATCTTGATTTACGTGCACATTTTACTAGAGAAACTTTTACGCCAAATAATTCACATTGATATATTATAGAAAAATATTTTTTACATTGTTAACTCAATAAATAACAACCTGGATATATTATTAATATATTTTACTTTAAATCAAATAAGCAATTAGTATACAAATCTTGCAGTGGATGTTAAAAAATCCCGTCTACCGGTTAATCGATGGTTTAGTAATATAAAAAATCATTTAAATATGCAGTTTTAACCTTAATGATCTTAACTAATTTTAGCTTATTTATAAATATATTATGTGAAAACTTAAATTTTAGCCTACGTTTTAAGATAAAAACCGATTTAGTAATAAAATACAGTTTCTTCAGAACGACACTTATTGCATTATCCTGTCTTTTATTTATAGAGTAATATTGATTTGTCTTTATTACATCACAAAAGTATTTATTGAGAATTAATTGTATCCTATTTGTAATAATCACACTCCTTCCAGCTAATAATAATAAGCTGCTATCAATCCACATTTATAAGAAACAAAAATGCATAATCTAGTGTGTTTTTTTATTTATAATATTTTTTTTAATACCCTAGGCTGTATATTTTATTAAACCAGACTTATGATGTTTTCAGAATGAATAAATAAATACAATCGACTTAATTCATCACTATTTTGTATTTTTGATGATTTAACTTTCGCAAAAATATTTAAAAAAAATACAGTTTGGGTTTCCTATTGATGATTCCGTCGCATATCTTCCCGCTAATAATTATAAGCTGCTGTCAATAAATATTTATCAGAGACAAAAATTACCGTGTATTTTTTTAATACATTAAGGCGTGTATATTTATTAACTTCAGATTTTTTTATTTTTAAAATATTATAATGGGTATGAAAATATTAAATTACAACTTGCATATTACAATTACAGAAACTAACTTTCCACTAATAATAATAATCTGCTGTCAATCCATATTAATTTAAGGTGAGTATATTTTTGGTTATCAGACAGATTTTTAAAATATTATATAATGGGTATGAAAATATTAAATTCACTTTTATAAATAATAAAATTTGTCTCTCTTATTAGTGACAGTCACATTTCTTTCCACTAATAAATTATTCATTTACAAATAAGCGCTTTTTTATGAAAATACAAACATAATAATAATAAAACAAAAATGAAAAGTATATAAAAATAAATTATAATATTATATAAAAATGTATGTATATAAAATAAAGTAAGGTGTAGGAAGCATTAATTTATATGTTACTATATAAGGTCGCTCCTAAACAAGCCCTATATGTGGCAGAATTGGTGGAAAGAGATCACACAGGTGCGCAAATTTTTTGTGCGCTATTTTTTATAATATTTTTTCGTTTTTTTATTTGATAATTTTAATTGATTTTATCCAATCCGCGTGATAATTTGTGTGGTTAGAATATTATGAATGGTAATGAATGACAATAATCGGTAACATCAGGAGGGCCTGTTATGTAATTTATGTAACCCATTTCAAATGTTTACAGAGTGAACGAACCACATGCATAATTTAGACTACAAATTTGAATACAATATTTGTGAAGAACATAATTTTATAAAAAAGCCACTCGAATCGATATCTACAATACAAAGTGTGGAATGTCACCGACAATGTAGTCTGACCATTATCCCAACAATGAAATATCCCCATTTATTAACCATAACCCATGCGATACATCTACACTTTTATGAATCCCTTGAGCCTTTTTTTTGTACAAATAAAATGTCCCCCTTTATAGATCGATCCCCATTCTCAGCTTGCCTCGCTTCTAATGGACTTCCAGATTATTATTTTAATTATGGGACTAAGTCTATGTATTTATTTATATTATATATTTTGCTGACAGGATATTCAACAATATTAATAACCGAGAGCTAGATTCATGTCAAAGATATTAAATATTGAACGACTCAAACTGAACGTCCTTGTCGTGAAGAATTCGGACACCTTGGCAAAATGAAAAAAATATATAATAATTAAATTTAACACACATTAAAACCACGCTTTTGGGCATTTGTTTAATTTAAATGTAAATGCAGTAAGGATATAAAAAAATTATAAATGGTAATAATTTTAGTGTTTAATATACTGTCCCAAATGAAATTGCCGCGTTTTTATGTTAAATGTATGTTTTGCGGTAACTTTATATGGGATTAATTATATTTTAGTTTTTTTAATGTAGAAAATGGTAAATCTCAAATCTAAAATATTGGGAAGATATGATATTATATCATAAAATTTTAAATGGACATATTAAATTATCCCTTTATAAACTATTGTTTTTTTGTCATTGAACCATTGAAATCGTAAAATATGTTGTCCCAATTGAAGTTGCCACGCTCTAAAGGAAAATGTATGAGTTTTGCGGCAAGTTCGTGTGGGACAGATAATAATTTTATTTTGTATTAAAAAAAATCATAAATTTGATGTCTAAATAAATCGATTTTGATACAAAACACATCGACTGATTCATAAACAGTGAATATTATTCAAATTAGACAGGACTTTTTTATTGAAATTCTCAATAGAACATTAGGCAATTCTTAAAGAAATTAAGTATATTCAATAAATTATTGAAATTGCTTTATTCTACGAACCATATTTTATTAAATTGTTAATAAATCCTTAACCCTTTCAATTATTATTACAATTTCTTTATTATGCATAAGTTTTTACATTGATTGATACAACAATACATCTTTGGAAATAGACTTAGGTGTACAGAGTGGTTACATCTTTTACCTATAACTAACATGAGAATGTTTTATTTAAATTTGACATGAGAATTTAATTATAGAAAGAATGGGAAAAAAATAAAAACCCATTTACAAATTTGAAGATTAATAAATAATAACAACAATAAAAGCAATATTAACAAAACAATTACAAAGTAAAATGCTTAAAAACTAAATAAAAGTTTGTTTGGGTAAACCAAATTTGAGTTGAGTGGATTATTAGAAATTTATACTTTTTTATTTTTTTAAAAAGTTCATTGGTACAATGATCTTACGTTTCCTCGAGGCATATTTGGTTTTATTTACATGTCTTATGATTGGGTAAGTCTGGAAGTTAGTGATTTTAGTGTAATGTGTTTTACTCAAATCTGCGATATTTGCTTTTATCATTTTTAACTTTATGTCCTCGTGGACTTATTTAAGAAACGTGCCAGGTTCAAGATCTAAGGCCATCTTAAGACACTTGTTTTGGACCATTTTAATTTTTATTGATATGAATTTGTGCCACAGTAGACCAATCAGGGCATCAAGATTATATATCAATCTGTGTATAAAAAAACTAGATATCCTGTAATGGAGGTTTTCCGTATACCTTTTTCACCATATAAATAATCTCGAAATTGCTAATTTCAGTATACGACCTTATTTCACCGAGCTCCTCAAATGGTATGTAAACAATAAATATATCAAAATTACTATAATCCATGGATGTATTAATTCTGTGGTAGATTTAAATTAAATGATAATTAAACAAACAGATTAGAATGGGTGTGATATTTTTATGAAGACAGTCGAGTCGTTGTGGATGAATAGTGTCACATTAACGGCTCGAGGCGTACGAAAGTGACAGCGGATCTATCGATCAGATGAGTAGTATAGAAATCGGTCTATATAGTATCAGTTTTACTCTCGATGATGAAAAACGAGACGAGACGACACTTTTTATATAATGTGCGTACTAGTTGACTAGCGGTGGTCCATAGTGATGGTGGTCAGACCGCTCCTGCTCCAGTTTATCGCCGACCGTTACGTACAACGGACCTACGACACCGCACTCTATCGCCGCACAATTACATTATTATTATAACAGTTTTGAAATGGAAAGTGATTATTGATAGCAATCAGTATGTTATATGAGTCGCTGCACATTCACACCGGAGGACCCTCCACGGGAACATTATGGTGCCACCCACTATGGCGCTCCTGATAACAGGTCAAATATTTCATTTTACACAAAAAAAAAAAACATTTTTTTTCCAACATCAAATTATCAAACAACTAACTAAATATTTATATTCATTATTTCTTCATATCAATTATGATTTTTATAATTATTAATAAACAATTGCCGTCGCGCCGCCGACACCGACGCTTGAAAATCTCTCTCAAAATACAAACGCTCTTTTATATTAAATTGTTGAAAGTATTAACTTCTTCGTGTAATTTCATAATATAAAGTTGTAATTTCGTATCGTGGAAATTACAACTAACAATTTTCATTATATTTTCATTAAAGTGTATATTATTACATTTTTTATTTTATTTTCATCCACTGCTCTGTTTGAACATAAATAATTATTCAATAGTATTAAACATTTGAAAATTTATTTATAGTTCTTATAACCAAAAATTTTATATAATGATTTAATGTGAACAATTTTAAATATTAATTGATATTTTGTAAATTTTTCTTCAATCTGACCCAAAATTTGAATTAGTGCTTTTCACTGCGGCTTCTTATGAAGAATATATTATATATTTTTTTACTTATTCTATTAAAATTGTTGATAGTGTTGACTTTTTGGTGGAATTACATAATTTAAATAAAATTGTTATTTGTAATTTACACAGGATTTATTATATTTACTACACAATTAAATTTATAAAACTATTGGATTTACGATACTTTCTGCAAGCTGTTTTTTTTAATGATAAAGTTACAATTTATACAAATATAATTGTGAATTATAAAATAAATATTCAAATTATTGTTCTTCTTAACACGCCTTCGAATGTAAAAAATAAATTGATTATAAATTTTAAGCAAATTAGTACGAGAGTAGTAAATTATATAAAACGTTTATGCGCTTTTTTAAATTTATAATTCAATTAGTTAATAATATATTGTTTCAAAAGATGCACATTGTTTGTACATATTTTTTGCTTGTGCTTTTGGATCTAATTTATCGAGTATTGATTTATATGATTGTCTGGCCATTCGGTAACAATATAGCATGTTACAAATTTAACGTTACATCACCAGATTCATATAATTTATAAATTTAATAATTAAAATTGACAGGGTTTATGTGATAATTTATCAATTAAATAATGAATGTACACGCGAGCTACTGCCGTCGGAGGATCACTCGCCCACCGATACTGAGGCGGAAATTTGACATTTGGATCACAAAAAGTGCTCGCTAACCTTTTGAAAACACTTTTTTTTATATTTTAAGCACTCACTTCATATGTAGATATAAATTAGGCCCAAGTCCTGATCCAGTTTTGCTACGTTGTCGGCTTTTTTCCCACGTATTTGTGAAGCGCTTTGGTGAGCCGCGTCCGCGTGGGTGAACCGCAATAATAAGATAACTAACAAGTATAAGATGCGATAAAAATTCGTTCAGAATCAACAAATTAAACCATATTTATCAATACTCAATTAAAAATGCATCACAAGCTTTCCTCCGACACCTGGGACTACTCATACGACAGGTTTTATATATTACAATTTCTTTATTTAATTTGAATTTAACAGATATATAATAAGATTAATAAACAATAACAAGAATATACTCAAAATTAACAAAAACGATTACAAAAAATTATGTTTAAAACCAAATAACAAATTGATTGGGTAAAACTAAATTTGAATCGAGTGAATTATTTCAAAGTTATTAAATTAAAAATTTTCTAGTGATAAAATGACAGGGTAAATAAAAAATCCTTCTTCGTTAGAATAGACTAGAATTATAATTACTTAACTAAGAAAAATGTGACAAGCTAAGAAAATGATTCCTGTAGCATTCTCAAAAAAAAAACTTATATTATTTAAATAGTACCATGATATTTTTTTAAGAAATACTATGTTCTAATGATTGCACATTGTAATTAATTGAAATGAATTGAATTGAAGTAAATATTTACGAAACAAACGAAAAAAAAGTATTTGCGAGCCCTTAAATTTATGTAAGTTAAATAAAAATACATCTATTTATTTGTTTACAGCCTCAAGGTTTATTTACAAAATGTGATTTTTTTATACACAACAACGTGTTAATTAATTATCTGTCGGTGATCTAAACTTTTACTAGTTACACAGGTCACCGACTTAATAATCAGTTTTTACCTTACAATACAGGAAATCAGAGTAAACCTGGATCATGGCGATGGATTGGGATTTTATTAATATTATTCCCGATCTACCAGTCGTAATATCCCTTAAACTACTCCAGGCCGCTTTAATAGAATTTAATATATAATAGTTTATTACCTGTTTGTTGAATTATCTTAAGCCAGCCCTTTTAATTTCAGTTGAAATAAAATGATAACGGTCTTAATTAATTTTTATGATCCACAAAGTTAATTGCTTGAAAATTTCTATTAAAAAATATGTACAAAAGGTTGTTTTGCATATAATCATTTTACGATAGTAGGTATATTCGATCTACGTTATAAAACGGCATCGATTGATGTTCAAAACCGCTTAATCGATTCTAAACATACTAATTTACGACTCATCAACGGAAGTATGTTGGCAAAAAGTCCAATTAGACTAAAAGTCGGTTATTGAATCGTGATGTCACTGATTCGTATGCATTTCTCACAAAGAGCGTTATTTATGAGCAGATTTCATTGACAAAAGAGCCGCTTGCTTTCAAATATATTGCTCCTGGGCAACTATTCGATATTTTTACGACACCGTCTCATTTTTCAACACATTTCGATAATTAATTTTGTAAAAAAAGATGCTTCCGCGGGGGCCTAGATGATTATTTATTAAAGAAACGTTCTGTTTTTATACTATATGAAAACTCATTCGCATATATCGATTTGCCCACGTATTAGGATTTAATTTGTTCATTTATCAATTTCCAAATTCACACTCTTTGATTTCGATACAAGGTCATAGTTTTGACATTTGCGTAGGTTGGACTAATTCTCAAAAAATAATTGGAATTCTGACATATGTAAATCGTACAAATTTTAGTATAAATTGATATAAACACTGTTAACAATATAGTTATGGTTAGTCTTTTTAGAATAACGCGTTATTCTTTTTTTTTGTTTAATTATTTTAATATATTATGAGGTATATAAAATAAAAAGAGCGATTGATAAAAGAACGCGTTTTTCTTCTTTCTATTATTTGATCGATTCAAATAAATAAATAAAACTTGAAGGGCGACAAACCAATTGTACCTTTTTGTTGGTAAAAAGGGAAAACCTAAGCTTAAATATCGTTTTTCAATCATTTAACTATAGTAAGATATATTATAATGATGGAAAAAAATGCTTGTAGATGAACTTTTTCTCAGGTTCTTCATTTATTTCAGACTGCTTAATTTGAAGAAAATGTGCTTTAAATTTTTTTTTGTCATGAGTTTTCTTAAGTAATGGTATTTTTATACAAATAAATTTAATTGGGTTACTTTTAAAGTAGAACATAATATTAACAAAACTGCCTTTCACTCTAACTTCTACATATATAATTCCAAAATTTACTTGTCAAGGGCAATATTCGTGTGGTCATTTACAATTTCCGTTTCCTGTCATCCAAATATTCAAATTGGGCACAGCATGAAAATTACACATTAAAATTGTTGAATCATCAGGTTTTCTTCGAGAGACAGAGAAAAAAAAACACATTTATTTTGAGACATATTGACTAATTCAGGCACCGTTTTTTTTATTATATCGTGGCCTTTACGATATGGTTGCCATAAATTTTCTACATAAAAATAATTAAAAAAAGTTTGTACACTCTTGATCTCGTATACCAGAAGTTTATTAATAAAAAATCATAATTAAATTTGTTAACCCTGTCCTGTCGTATCTAATTTGCATATTAGATGCGAGAAGAGTGATAAATGTGAGAAATTATATTGAGTATCGTCTTCGTGTTATTCGGTGATTTATTGGTTCGTTTTAAAATAAGATATTTCTATGGGAAAGTGTCGAATTAAAAAAATGAGGGTGTTGCTAAGAAGAAGCAAAGATTTTACATAATAAAAAGAAGTACGCCTTCGTTGACAAGCCGTTATTTAATTTAGTGGTCAACCTTTTGGTGTCAGTCTCGATTTGCCCACAGAATTGTGTTGACATTTGCTGTGAAAAAATGAACTGAAAATACCGACGAATAAATCACCTTTCAGCCATACTGTCCGTCACTCTTGTTACTTGAAAAAAAAACAATATGAGTGAGCTTCAATCGCAAAAATGCATATAAGTTAAACTTTTCAAACATATTTTTCGACATATTAAAAATTGACTACCTTTAAATAAAAAAAAATGTGATTTTGGGTTGAGATCTTGCTGGATTAAAAAATTTTTATGTTAGACCGGCAGTATCAGTAGAAAATGAGATTGAAATTAAAGGTTTATGTTGATTTGTTGAATTGAAAAATGAAATGGTAATAGACATTGAAGTGGTATAATTAAGCAATAAAGAATGCATCTTAAGGTTTAGACTAAAATAAAATAAAAAAAACTTATATTTTTTTATAAGTAAGAAATATATTAAACAAAATCTATTTGTATCCAAAATTTGTACACATTTATTTTAATTGAAATCACAATAATACGTTTAAATTAAAACATCACCATAATCATAAAGGTTCATTTTTTTTGTTTCTTTAGATATTCTCAAATGCGATATTTTTAACAATAACCGTGATAAGTCACACAATATCGTATTATATTATGATAAATAATTTCAGCAGCAGTGTTTTTCTAAAATTTGACATTAACTCTACTAAAAAAATAAACAAAAAATATGTATTTACATAAACTAATGATGCCCTTATTTAATAATAACATATAATATGTATATTTGTTATAAATGATTTGAAATTCCCAATATTTTTAATTTATTGAAAAAATGATTGAAAACAGCTGATAAAAAATATCCAAGGAGCATTATTATTATATTTCACACGATTTCATCTCGCGTCGCCCACATCACTTCCAATATGTTTATTTATTCATATATTTATGTAACAAATGATAAAAATGCGATTATATTTCACATGTTCTTGTTTTTATTATCTCTTACGTGCGATTTATATGCACTTTTGCTCATTCGATGTGAAAGATACACACACTGTTCTAAATTATTATCTCCATAACATATCGAATTTATCATTTTCAAATTCAACCAAAAAACAATTAATTCGACTCAATACCAATTTGTAAACGCCTCGAATCGTTCGGTGAAATACGATCGCGATATTAGAACGAAAGTGTCATTTATTTATTTAAGTCTTTTTTTTAGCAAAATGCACATTTGAAAAATAAGTGACAGAGGTGGGAAAGAGTCTGCGGAATTAATTTATCTTATAAGAAATGCGGTAGCTGTTGCAAAGAGTTCATAAATTAAAGGTGTCATTTTGTGTTTTAATTACCACTCGGAAACTTCAACAAAAAATATAATTATTCAATGTCAAGTTAAGTGGCTTAATATCAACCAAAATATCCAATATTTCTGATAAAATTAATTGATTTAATTTGCTCTGTATTCTGTAATTGTCTGTTCTACTACTGCAGTACTTAAATCACTAAAAAGACTTATATTCCACTTTTAATAATCGACCAGAACATGATTTTATTTTATTTTTAACAGAATGGGAAACCATATTTTGTATCCATTTGAATATTTATTGAATTAACAAATTTTTAATAGTCATTTATATTTGTTACAGGTATGGGGGAAATTTCACAATGAAACACTACAGGAATATTTATAACAATAACAGTAAGTCCTTTTTTATATACTAGGTACTGTATTAGGAATCCAAATTTATTTATTAAAAAAGTTTTCTACCAAATATACATAATAATATAAAAAAAATAAACTTATAAAAGTGGTTTTAAAATTGGTAAGTAAACATTTAATAAATGGCGTTTTTTTTTATTTTACACGAAAATAAAAACCTCAAAAGCATTGATTGTTAAAGTAGACTAGTAGATTAAACTAAACTTACTAAAGTAGATTGTTAAAGTCCAGAATTTGGTTTTAAAATTTAAAAGAACTAGTCGAGGCCATGAGATTAATTATTTTTTAATAACCACTCTTGTAATTTGCGTATTAATAAATAAATGAAAATTTTACATATTGGGTGGACAACTGAAATAACTAAGAATATTTTAGGGGGGTGGTGGGGTAAAATAAATTTTTGTGTTTTAAAAATTAAAAATATTATTATAGTGCTTTTGTTTTAGACCACCATCTTGGAATCAGCTGTTTCTGTGAAGTACTCATTAGTGACTGTCACGCGTGTATTGTGTAATATTTTATTTATTTTACACCCCGAGGAGCATTTTTCAGAGGGGTTTTTTTAGACAAAACAACGTGTTAATTATCTATCGGTGATCTTAACTATTACAAGTTACACAGATCACCGACTTAATAATCAGTATTTACCTTACAATACAGAAAATCAGAGTAAACCTGGATCAAGACGATCGATCGGGATTTTATAGATATAATTCCCGATCTCCTAGTCGTAATAACCCCTAAACTAAAGTATCTCATATAACATTCCAAATATTCCAGACCGCATAGAATTTTATATATAATAGTTTATAACCTGTATGTTGAATTATCTTAAGTCAACCTTTTAATTTCAGTTGAAATAAAATGAGAACGGTCTTAATTGCTTGAAAATTTCTATAAAAAAATATGTACAAAAGATTGTTTTGCATATAATCATTTTACGATAGTAGGTATATTCGATCTACGTTGTAAAACGGCATCGGCATGTGTGTTGAATTATCATAAGTTACCCTTTTCATTTGAAATAAAATGATAACGGTCTTAATTCAATTTTATGATCCACAATGTTAATTGCTTGAAAATTTCTATTAAAAAATATATACAAAAGGTTGTTTAAAAATCTTGACGTGAGTGTGATTTGAACCCATGACCACAGCATTTGTAGCCACGCTTCTTATCCCCTGAGCTATTACGCTGGTTAATAATATTCTACCCCTAAAATATACTCAGTTATTTCAAGTCCACCCTGTATATAAATATAAAGTTTGATTATTTAATGAAATAAATACAGCATGAATGCTTATCGATTTGCAAGTAGTCTACCATATGGGAAAGTGTAAAGTTTGTAAAGAATTGTGAGGTTTGCTCAATGCTAGGTCTCTGAAATGATAGTTGTTGGTGTTCTCACATATATTTTCGAGTTTAAATCCAATCAGTGGGTGTTCGATTAGGAATTGGATGGATGTGAAGAGCGGTCGTCTACAGTTAGCTATTCACTTTCTTAGTGTTACTCCTACTGGTGATAAATCTTCTTTGCTACCAACAGATGTACTTGTCCAATGCTCTGCCGCTACACAGTAATTGGTACACATACACTACAACATACTCATCAATATTTTCCCGGATTAAAAATATTCATTTGAAGTATCAGATGAATATTTTGAGTACAAAAACCTCACGGATAATGTTACGGATCAACTGATTGATGATGACACTTAAAGCCCATTCAAATCAACGTTTTTGTACAATGCAATCGGTGGATCGATTTTCATTTTCATTTCTCAATAATAGCTTTTATTATTACACTCTAATTATAAAAAAAATATTTATTATGACTGGGAGATTGGGAAACATATTCCGAATCTGTGTATAAGATTTTTTGCAATAAGCTACGACAGGATGCAAATTGTATCATTAAAAAAATCCCAATAAATCATAAAGTAATCTTTTACTAGACGTTTACAGCAAAGTACGCCTAGGAAACCAAAGTTAACCTAACAGGCTTACTTTTGTGCCAGATTAATTTAACTATTTGAATTATTTTAATAATAAAAATAAAATTGTAAATTTAAAAAAATACGCACTAACAATCCCCTTACGCAAAGTATAATCATAATTTATTTTAATCAAAGTTATTATTAATTTGTATAGTACATTTGATATTTTATAGTTTTGGAAATTGCATTTACAATCATAAGAATCAAAGAGTAAAGCTTACCTGTAGGTGACCTTATAGCTGTAATTTAATAAATTCATACAAATCAAACCCAATATTATAATCTAGTGAAAATTCCTCTAGGGCAAAAAACAATAAAAAAATAAGATTTATTCTCACATTCCTCTTAGAGTAAAAAAAAACAGTTAAAATAAGCCCTCGGGCGTATACATAAAATGTGTATGCGTATTAAAACAAAATAAATGTCGTATAATTCAAAAAATAAATAATATAAACATCTTATTTTCAAAACAACGTAAATTATATCATGGCATTTTTTTTAAAATTTTATTATTTAAAAATTCCCGGATAAGGTGTTACAGTTTCTTTGTACAGCCACGCTGGAAGTAGTTGAGGTGAAATTTTTCAACGCCACTCAAAGCACACGCACATTAAGAAGTCATCAATAATTACAATCCGGTATTCCTTCGTCTTATTTCTTCCACAAGCCAAACGACATCGCATAAATTTAACAATTTGAGATAAATTACCGATCCAGTTTTAAAACGAGAACAATTCTGCGTGTGATTCAAATTAGAGGACGTGTTGTTGATTCCGTAGTGTCAAATAAATCTTAATTAATTATAAAAGTTGGACGGATGATTTCAACGCGCCGGACATCGGCGATATAAAACCCAAGCACGCATATATTTAAATAATAAAACTCTTTAAATTGAATAAAGCATTTTGAAATGGGCACAATTAGAATACTAATACCCCCAGAATAATTTATATTTGATGCCAATGACAACCTAGGATCTCTTCGGAAGAAGGCTTTTTAAAATATTTTTATATAAGTCGTCATACCAAATTTACTTATTTATTTACATACGCCCGGGGCTTTTTAGTTTTTTTAACACAACAACGTATTCATAAGTTTTTACCTATCGGTGATCTAAGCTATTAATAAATAATCGTCTATATATTTCTTCAAATCCAGAAAATCTGAGTAAACATGGATCAAAACGAACGATTGGGATTTTAATAGTATTATATCTGATATCATGGTTGTTATAATCAATCAAATCATTTTTTTTGAATGGGATTTGAACCGATGACCATAGTATTTGTAGTCACGTAATTATTACCTTTACATTGGTTTTTCAACCTAATATATTTATTTTATATATATGTATATCCGATAATTCTATTAAAATGTGTATATATTGAGTTTTGAAAATAAATATATTTATAGTTCTTATGAACTATTATAAATTAATGAATTACTTCTTAGCAATTAGACTTTGATATATAGACTTAACAGATTTTTTTACTAACTGGACTTTCGTTTGTATTTGATATGAAAGATAATTTTAAGAGAAAAAATAAAAACCCATTTATTATAAACTATAAAAAATCATTACTTTTATTACTTATTATCCTACAAATAAAAAATAGGCTTAATGGTTTAGAGGATTATGTGCCCTTTTTTAAATTGCCGATTCAATTAAAGTAAGTCTGGTGGTATCGAAAGCGCCATTGGAAATCTAACCGCGGGAATTTATTGAATGGGCGAAATAAAATGAGTCGCAATGGAAAAGGGAAATCTCTAAATTGATTCGTCAATCGTCTTCTTACCTTTCCACAGTAACGACCGTTAAACGGCAAATTAACAGCAGAATCAAATGTACGACTTCCTTGCAGACCCGTTAAGATCAACTCCTCGCCGGATGAACAACTCCAAAGACACGATCACCTCAACCTGTAAAGCCTTATTAATAATATCTCTTATACATATCAGATACTCATCTTGCACGTGTAATTATACCAATTTACACATTTTTATCTGCATCCGCCGCTAATAAGGAATATCACTTTGATCATTGTTGTGTGTTATGCTCGTAGAAAGTTATATATACATTTGATGGGCGTACTTTGTTACACATTATTAGCGATTTGTCAACCATCAATATGAGTATTGAAACGGTCCATTTTCTGGTCTTAATTACATGTCCTCGGGCACTTGAAGTGTACCAAGTCAAATAGTAATTATTTAAAGTCGATATAATTAAATTTTATTGTCGTGTCGGAGAGCGCCTCGGTCTCGTTATTGCACATGCCCTGCCGACAATTATACCACCACCAATATTCACTACTGAGCCGTATAAATGACGACATTTTAATAGCCTCTTTTAAATTATAAAATTAAAACATTCTCTTAAAATTATTACTATATATATATATATATATATATATATATATATATATATATATATATATATATATATATATATATATATATATATATATATATATATATATATATATATATATATATATATATACACATTTAGTTTCCCAGACATCCACATATGTATGAAGCCTTCATATCTAGTTTTAAAAATTAGATCTTTTAAATTTTAATAAAAGATAACAATATTCAATGATGGGGTTCGAATCCCTGAGACTCACTCCAGAATCCGCAACGCTAACCACTAACCACCACAATGTACATATAAAAATAATTCAGAATTACAATATTCAATATAAAGTGTAGTTATACATTCAAATAAAAAAATCATTTATAAAACCAATCTATTGTCGTTCCTTAATTATAGTGTGAAAAATGAGATGACAATTCAAACTGTCTTGTTGGTAACTTTCTGAAACTATAATAGTATCATTACGAGTTGAATTTAAAACAAAATACCTTAAGGCTTATATGTTTAATCAAAAATAAAAACTATAACGATAATATTAAGAATGCGGGTACATGATATTAAAATAATTGTTCTATTAAAAATGTTTAAAATGAGCATTACAATAAATAGTGCTTATTAAAAGATGACGTCAATAATTATTAGTTGTTAAATCGTATATTTTTATGGCTTTTATTTTTTCCCCATTCTTTCTATAATTAAATAGTATTATTCATGTCAAATTTAAATAAAACATTCTCATATTAGTTATAGGTTAAAATATTTATATATCCAAAGATGTATTGTTCTAACAATCATTGTAAAAACTTTTACATAATAAAGAAATTGTAATATATAATCTTATATTTTTTAGTAGCTCGAATAAGATTTTCAGACCCTTGCAAAATTACAGCTTCTCGTCTTAAATTCCAAGATTTGCCCATTTTCTTTCATAATTTGACAGGACTTACAGTACATAACAATATTAAGATCAATAAATATATTTAGTTGAATTGTTTACCTGCCAATTTTTACAATTAAAAAGATTGCTTTTTGAGGACTGGGTATGCGGTTATGGGAATTATAAATCTCAATTAATAATTGATGGTATTAGGCCTTAAAGTGTGTATGGCATATCTGTATTGGCCTTCCGGTAAAGTACCCTTTGCAAGGTAATAAATATAACGCGCTCGCTATATACAAATACACATTGAGACTACATCTTGGTACCTGGGTAACTCCATTTAAAGGAACACAGTGTAGAAAAGCCACGCTTAATTTACTTTTATTACCTTCGTTTCAGTACAGGCTGGACGCTTCTTATTTACTAGGTGAGAAAACATCGCCAACCAATTTGTGTGAGACTAGAACTAGCCTCTCGTTGAAAACTGAAGACAAATTTAAAGCAATTGAATTTAATGCTGTTTCAACATTAATTACTTAAAATGGGGATTTACATTTCAAAACGAGAAATCGATTAGTCATCGATCTAATCTCAAATTAACTTTATTGTTCAAAGAGATTGTTGAAGTGCGTAAATAAATAAACGTTTAATTACAAGTAATCAATCCAATGTACACGGAAATCTACTTCCAATTTTATTACCGTAAAGCAATATTTAATCGATCTGTGAATATTATTAAGGTTTTAGATGATCTTATTAAGAGTTAAGTACGAATGTAAAATCCATTATTTTATCATCAAAATGTATTATAAACAAAATTTATTTATGGTGGGTTTTTATATTAATTTAATCCGTTAAAAATCTGTTGAACTATTTCCATCAACATTCATTTATTTATTCATATTTGCTCCATGGGATATTTTGAGAAGGTTTTTACAAGTTTTTTTATTTTTTCAGACACGAAAACGTGATAGTTAATGATATTTTTAAGGAATTAGATGATTGCACATTTTGATTAATTGAAATCCATTCAAATCCAATCCAATCCAACAAATTTGTTTTTTAGATACAACAACGTGTTAATTGCCTGTAGGTTATTTTAACTATTACTAGTTACACAGGTCACCGACTTAATGATCAGTATTTACCTTACAATCCAGGAAATCAGAGTGAACCTGGATCAAGACGATCGATCGGGATTTTATTAATATTATTCCCATTCTCCGAGTCGTAATAACCGATATCAATTTAAAAATACTTTACGTGAATGGGATTTGAACCCATGACCACAGTATTTATAGCCACGCTTCTTATCCCCTGAGCTTTTACGCTAGTTGATAATATTTTAAATAATATTTTACCCCTAAAATATTCTCAGTTATTTCAAGTCCACCCTGTACATACATATAAAGTTTGAATTTATTTAAAGAAATAAATACATAATTGGCCTCAGTATTTACCTCACAATCCAGGAAATTAAAGTAAACCTGGATCAAGACGATCCATCGGGATTTTATAAAATATTATTCCCGATATCCCATTCGTATTACCCAGTTTTTCTTACTAGAGCGGGAATTATTTTCCTTAAAGGCATTTTAATTTATAGTCATGGTAGTCATGTATTTAGAACCAAGCAAGCTTATGGTTTATTTGTTATACTATTTAATAGGTGATCTAAATCACGTCGTTGTTTTACAAAGTGGTATATTAAACCCACTTAATATCGACCTGCAGTAATGTTTCGTCTTTGTTAAGATATTGAATAGTGCAGCAAACACACGCATCCAATTATACATATATCCGGGAGCTTTGTAATGGATAGTAGAGCATAAGAGAGCACCCATGAAAGTGTTGTGATGAAAGTTGTCGAAGAAGTGAAATATGTATGTATATTGGATAAATGTGTAAGTTTGCTCGGTCTCGTTATACGGTGTTTGGTAGAAAGTTGCCAACAGTCAGAGTTATCATTGATCCGCTTTATGTTTGTGCTTTATATTTTACATTCTAAGCACCGCTCTTGTTCTTCTCTCCTAGTGAAAGCATCGTCATTTAATATTTAACAAACAGACAATACATAAATATCATTATACAAACCATCCCTTTATATTAAACTGATATTTAAACAAATTGAGTGACAGTTAAGACAGATTAGTTTAAGATATTGGCGGAAAAACAGCAGATAAGCAGCAAGAATATAATATATATAATCGGTTACATACATCAATATCATAAATAAAAACATTTGAAATAGCACACATATTGCGTAAAAAAGCCAATGAAAATACACCTTCATTCACATTTCTTTATCAAAATGAGGATGTTTTTAGTCTGTCTTGAAAAATTTGATTCTTGTTGCAACTGTTGTTTTTCAGCCAAGGCCTTCAATTATTTATTATAATAAAAAATAGCGTAATTCAATTATTCTAAAAAAATATTCCGAAGTTTAACTAACCTAACCCAACTTTATCTAAGGGTTATTTTTTGTTTTAAAATGTTAGAGCAAATATTTAAGAAACATCAACCTTATTCTTCAACATATATTATAATTTTTCTTAGTGATTTATATATTTAATAATAAACCGAAATACGTGATTTTTTTACACATTTTGACACAATGTCAACTTACATGATTGTTTTATTAATTTTTTATAACATACATGCAGCTCAATAATTTGCTACTAAATATATCATTATTTTACAATGTGTACTTGTGAAAATAATATTGAACACTCGAATCTCAATAAAACTAATAAATCCAATAAAAACAGTCTTATATAATATAAATGGCAAATCAATGATTTTTTTATTAAAAAATAATTAAATAAAATGGTGTTTCATCAAACAAAACATTTTTCTCTAGATAAACTAAATAAATATTTCATACTTTTTGCCATAGCGTAAACAGGTGTAAATTCCACAAATCTTTAAAATATCACCACTAAATCATTCAGTTATAAAATATCGCCATTAAATAATTATGCATGAATTTTCGGTAGAAGATTCTCACTAATGTGTCTATCAATTACGAACACCGAAATGAATAAATTGAAGCCGCGTCCCAGAAAGTGAGCACTTAATCAAGATATATCGCTTATTAATATCGAAATGGATAGCCACTTCATACGATATAGGGTTGTTATTCATTTCGGTCGGACATTTTATGGGGTTTTTCATCTTGAATGTATTAAATCAACGTTGTTGAGTCGCCGCCAAAGAGTACGGGTATTTATAGGCCGCTATAAACATTATTTGCATACGATGTGACGCCTTCTCGTCGCCAACAAATTAACTTCATTTTTATGATTTCAAAATTTATGCCCACTTTTATGATATCCAATGATTGATCTTAAACTTGCCTCCTTTTAATCTTCTTTCTTTTTTATGTAGGCAATACAATAATTAGTGTTTTAAGGGTCAAAACTGCAAATAAATACGAAAACAAAATGTTGAAAATACAATAAGTTGCAGCTTTATTTTTTTTTTAAACCGGGTGTAAATCACTGAAATATTCTATATAAAATAAGGTGTGTGCAAAGTTTTATAATTTATTATTATTATTATTGATTAAATTTATTTTTGTATATAACTTTATATTTGTGATTATATTCAGACACTTTTTTATTAATTTTATTTTATCAGCCTTATGGACTACTCATTATTGTGTGATTAATTGAGATCTACTTATTCCATTTTGCTTAATAACAACAATCTTCACTCATACTACTGATAATAACATTATTGCTTTTATTGGATCAAAAAAGTGCAATATTGATTTAAAAAAAAACTTAAAGTTGGTACTTTCATCTGAAGAAAATTATCATTCTATCGTTTTAATATAAGATTAAGCCAATATTTAATATTTTGAAAAACAAACGAACAAACTTGATGGAATATTTTAATAATGTGAGTGTTGATTTATTTAAAAAAAATAGTGTGTTTTCCATACTTCCCTTAATAATATATTATTATTGAAAGTCCACCCTGTATACGTATGTGTTTATTTGGATATGCCGATGCTTTAATTATTTAATAATAAGACATTACAAAAACAGGTCGATACAAAATTCAATTTCTCATTTGCAAGTGGTCTTATTTTAAAAGCAGCATGCAGACTTTGATCGAAAAGTCGAACACAAAAAGCAGCCAAGAGTCAATTTAGTGAGTAATGCAAAGTGTTGATTGAAAGGTGCATTGCAAAAATAAAGAAACCCATTTCATCGCAGAGTTATGGGTTTTCGACACCTGACTTTTCAATACAACCATCTATCATACAAAACTAATGAATAAATGGGTGCGATGCATAGGAATATTGTTAATTAGACATTGCTCTTGGCTACTTATCAATCATTAATCATTTACAAGTCCTAAAGCGCAACTCTATTTCATCACTACTGTTTAAATTGTGAAATGGGTTTTGAAATATTGATAAGGTCAAATGCGGATTTCAATAACGATACTGATTGTATACATATCTTCAACATATGTTTAATAATGCATTTTTAATATTGTGAATATTCATACTGTCATATATATATTGATGGTTAATTGGACACTTGCTGTCCAGAAATGTCTACGTGGACATATCATTAAAAAAATCCTATTTTAGTGAAAATTACTGTGGAAATTATAAATAACAGGGGATAAGAAGCGTGGCTACAAATACTGTGGTAGGTTCAAATCCCAATCAAGTCAAGAATTTTTAAATTGATTTGTCAGTTATTACGACTGGGAGATCGGGAAAAATATTAATAAAATCCCGATCGATCGTCTCGATCCAGGTTTACTCTGATTTCCTAAATTGTAACGTGAATACTGATTATTAATTCGGTGACCTGTGTAACTAGTAATAGTTAAGATCACCGACAAACAATGAATTAACAAGTTGTTGTGTATAAAGAACCCTCTCAAAAAGATCCTTTCTAAAATAAAAGCTCCTCGGAGCGTAAATAAATGAATAAAAAAA
>JAGTTH010000939.1:0-11015 GCA_022606485.1 Agraylea sexmaculata
CTGTTGCCTCCTGTAATTGATCTATGTGTAACTTCATTGCCGATCTTGGCATTTAAATCGCCTAAAATAATTGTAATATCTTGCTTTGGTGCCTTCTCTATAAACCTGTCTAAGTTATCATAAAAAGCGTCCTTTACGTCATCTCCTTTGTCTTCCGTGGGAGCATGTACCGAATATAAACTAACATTGAAAAACTTAGTCTTTATCCTTAGTCTAGCTATCTTATCGTTAAAAGGTTCGAAGTCAATGACAATATGTTTTGCTTTGTCACTGACTGCAAAGCCGGTTCCGAAGGCTTTCTTAGAATTACTGCCGCTATGAAAGATTGTCCATCCATTATGTTTCGATGTGCCGTTTCCTGTCCATCTTATCTCTTGTAAAGCAACAATACTCATGCGATAACGGCTCAATTGGTCTGTGAGCATTTTAATGGCGCCCGGTCTATTCAAGCTTAAAATATTCCACGTTCCTAACTTTAAGTCCCCTTTCGATTTATATCCTGTAGCTTTATATGCAGCGGGGGCCAGGATATGCACCCCCGCGACACTGCAGTAGTTGGATGACGGTACCCGCAAGCCTGCTTTCGCACCCACGACCACCGGTACTGGGTGTCTGACGCCCTGCACCGTAAGTGTATTATCGTTGGGTTGTACTGTCATGTTTTTGCTGGGGGGTTTCGTGATCGGATGTTAGTATTTACATGGTAGGTGATCGGCCTGACGCACAACCTCCGGAGAGGGATCTCCCTTCTCTGTTCGCCCTAATCGCACTCGCTGCCAATTTTTGCCTTTATTTGATCCTAACCAACTAGCTTGTTCAGGTTTCCAGGGTCCACCACGAGGAGGTAGAGATAGGAATTGGGCAGCAGTGGCTATGAGATACTGGGGAGTCAGATCATCTTATGTTGCGCATGCATAACCCCATTTAAACCCCATATATGTTATACATACTATTCAAAATCTCATTCTTATAAGGAGAGTACTAATTGAAAAATATATCTTACTCTTTCTTACAAATGCAAACTGTATATATATATAATATGCATATTATCTCTCTCATATGCCTTGCCTACCCACAAAGCCTAGGTTGCCTTAAACAAATTTTCCATTTATTTCTTATTGATATATTTAATGATTAAATCACATTTTGCATGGAACAGTGACAATTAATTTTGAGATAACTATATAAAGCATATAACAAAAAAAGTTGGATAGGTTTTGTTTCCAAAAATAACCAAAAGGGTAACTGTTATGTCAGTAAGTTCTCTTGATATTCATATAGTTCATAAATCATAATATTTATATTTATTCATGTGATTTTAGTAACTATTGTACAATAGAGTACACAACAAGACCATGGAATATTGTTTCGAGGTATGATTTATTAACAAAGATCATTCATTAAGTTTTTTTAATGATATTTTTTATCAAATATTTAAACAAATAGGTAACCTACCTTTATGTAAAGCGTCAAGAAATTAGAATGGATCTTAAATGGAGTAATAAAAAATTATGTAAAGGAAAACCCAATGAGTAACAAATGAGTTCTGAATAAAAAATACACAAATATTTAATAGTCAGATTTAATGAGCATTTATTTTGTTTTCACAATATATTTTGTTTATACAGTGAACAATTTATTAGATGTTTAGGTATGTATGTATTTTAAATATTAATTTAACATCTCAAATGACTCAATATTAAATTTCCTACCTATTTATGATGTATCCTAAATAACTATCACCATTCCAAAACAAAGTTAAGTAAAGGGTTATAAATCAACATTAAATCTAATTGAAAATAATAAAAATATTATTGCTCTTGTAAAATTATACATATATTTAGGAATGGTGTGAACAAAAGTTGTGTATATAATAATATAAAAATTGATTTCAAAACCATAGAATATTTATGAAACAACAACAATAACAAACATATTTCTAACTCAGATGTATAAATTAACTATGTTTACTACGTACAAGAAACCATTGAAGATGAAATAATGAGCGTAAATAATATGCAATCGAATTTATTTTTCATAGTTATTACACTATTATTTTTTCACTATAAAGAGAAAGTGCAATTGCGCCAATAATTGTAAATAGGTATCTTTATGTCATAGTTACAAATAAATGTTTTATTGAATAGTTCTCTTACACGAATACTATGTGTTGACTGTAGGCATTCAAAAGCTAAACATTTCGTTTCAATTTTTAATGCATTTATAAGGAATGATGGATAAAAAGGAATGTGGTATGTGATTTTTTTCTAATTCTTATATTTATAATAATATGATAACACTATTATGTAATTAAATTTTCCTATTAGTCTACAGTGTATATATAATATAATATTAAAATCAACACGATGTATTAATTCATCTAATAATAGGTAAATCTATGTATCATGGTAATAAATTATGACATCAGGTAAATATACTTTATATGAAACATAAATATATTTTAAGTATTCAAGGTTTTTAGTTAGTATTCATGTATGTTTTTGAAGACTAAAAAAAACTACAAAAGTGGAATAAACACCGAATTGAATTGATGATTTGTTAAGCTCATTCTATTCATAGAGACATTCATAGAAAGTGAAATTATATTTTGACATTCTAGAAGAAATTTGGCTGAAGTTTTAATTTAATTTTGAGTACCCTTAAATAGTTTTACTTAAAATTATATTTATTTATATATATATATATATGTATGTATATATATATATATATATATATATATATAATTGGAAGAGGGTGCTATTATTTTGATACATGATAAATACTGAATTTCGAAATATTTGTTATTAAATAACCAGAAAAATGTAAATAAATTTGTACTAATGATTTTTTTCAGATTAAGTTATTTTAAGTAGCACGTTAAGTTGGATTTTAAAAATGCTTTGAAAGCACATTTTTAAATAAAAATGATTAGGAATGTGAGTTGTAGAATAAGAGTCGTTCCTAAATTTTCCAAATAAATAGAATGCATCACGACGAAGGGAATGTAAGGTGATGTTATGTATTAATTATACATGCAAATAATTGTTTGAGAAGAATATTATTTGAGTGGTTATATTAATAGAAGTATGATGAGCCCAATCTATGTAAGTATAAGTTGTTTCTTAGACATTAATTGAGCCATGTCAGATTGGGCTAAGTGAAATACAAATCAATTGATAATGAATATTTGACGTCCTAGTCTTTGGTGTGTCGGGCATTAGACTTAGGGCAGGTAAAGTGTCTTAATGTTGTTTTATAATATGTCTAATAATGATGGTAGTTGTAGTGTGTAGTGTTAAAGGTAGTGGAAGTCGCCGAGGAGCAGCGCAGCTTGAGTAGCGGCGCTGTCTGGCGCGGGTCAGTATACCCAACTAACAGGAATCCATTGTGGTGTGGTGTGTATTCTCTCTATGGCTGCTTCCAGCTGAGCTATTGTCTCTTCGATATCATTATTTACAATGGTCAGGTCAAAGTAATGTCCGTACATCTGACGCAGACTGTCCGACTCCTTGGCTAATTTTTCTAAACTTCCGTCGTACTAAAACAAAAACAAGAATTTATTAAAACATGACTCAACAAGACATCAATTATTTATGAAAAAAATTATTATAATATAAAATAATAGACCAGCGCAATAGCTCAGGGTATAAGAAGCGTGGCTACAAATGCTGTAGTCATGGGTTCAAATCCCAGTCAAGTAAATTTTTATAAAATTGATTTGATCGGTTATTACGACTGGGAGATCAGGAATAATATTAATAAAATCCCGATCAATCATCTTGATTCTGGTTTACACTGATTTCCTGTATTGTAATGTAAATACTGATTAAGTCGGTGACCTGTGTAACTAGTAATAGTTAAGATCACTGACAGACAATTAAAACAATTTTTGTTTATAAAAAAACCTCTCAACAAAACCCTCTCTAAAAAAATAAAAAATAAAGCCCCTCGGGGCGTTGATAAATAAATAAATAAAAAAAATAAAGTAAAGTGTAGGAGATAATCATTTATATAAGGTCGCTCCTACACAAGCCCTGGTGGTGGCAGAATTGGTGGAAAAGAGATAATATGCATATATATATATATACAGTTTGCATTTGTAAGAAGAGTAAGATATATTTTTTCAATTTAGTACTCTCCCTTATAAGAATGATTTTGAATAGTATGTATATATATATAGGGGTTTATATGGGGTTATGCATGCGCAACATAAGATGATCTGACTTCCCAGTATCTCATAGCCACTGCTGCCCAATTCCTATCTCTACCTCCTCGTGGTGGACCCTGGAAACCTGAACAAGCTAGTTAGTTAGGATCAAATTAATGATCTTGGCAGCGAGTGCGATTAGGGCGAACAGAGAAGGGAGATCCCTCTCCGGAGGGTGTGCGTCAGGCCGATCACCTACCATGTAAAAACTAACATCCGATCACGAAACCCCCCAGCAAAATCATGACAGTACAACCCAACGATAATACACTTACGGTGCAGGGCGTCAGACACCCAGTACCGGTGGTCGTGGGTGCGAAAGCAGGCTCGCGGGTACCGTCATCCAACTACTGCAGTGTCGCGGGGGTGCATATCCTGGCCCCCGCTGCATATAAAGCTACAGGATATAAATCGAAAGGGGACTTAAAGTTAGGAACGTGGAATATTTTAAGCTTGAATAGACCGGGCGCTATTAAAATGCTCACAGACCAATTGAGCCGTTATCGCATGAGTATTGTTGCTTTACAAGAGATAAGATGGACAGGAAACGGCACATCGAAACACAATGGATGGACAATCCTTCATAGCGGCAGTAATTCTAAGAAAGCCTTCGGAACCGGCTTTGCAGTCAGTGACAAAGCAAAACATATTGTCATTGACTTCGAACCTTTTAACGATAAGATAGCTAGACTAAGGATAAAGACTAAGTTTTTCAATGTTAGTTTATATTCGGTACACGCTCCCACGGAAGACAAAGGAGATGACGTAAAGGACGCTTTTATGATAACTTAGACAGGTTTATAGAGAAGGCACCAAAGCACGATATAACAATTATTTTAGGCGATTTAAATGCCAAGATCGGCAATGAAGTTACACATAGAGCCATTACAGGAGGCAACAGTCTGCACGAAATTTCAAATAACAACGGCGAAAGGGTAATTGATTTCGCCGCAGCAAAGGATATGGTTAATGTTAGCACATTCTTCCCAAGGGCTAACATACACAAAGGAACGTGGGTCAGTCCAGGTGGCACGTACACTAATCAAATTGACCACGTGCTAATCAATAGACGGTTCAAATCCTCTATTATCAACGTTCATACTTGCAGAGGAGCAGCATTCGATTCGGACCATTACTTAGTAAAAGCAGTTTTTAGAGCCAGAATATCGAATGCCAAAAAGGAAAAAATAAATAAAAATAAGAAACTCAACCTTGTTAAATTAGAGAATGAGGTATGTGCAAAATCATACCAGGCATCCATGGAAAAGGCGTTAGAACAGGTTGAGGAAATAAATAGGAATAATGTAGAATCTAGTTGTAATCTAATAAAAATATTATTAAGCACACGGCAGAATCAACTTTGGGTTACGAGACGAAAAAGAAAAATGGCTGGTTTAACACAGAATGCGAGAGTATTATTAAGGAGAAGAACAATGCCCGTGCACAAGTTCTTAATTGCAATAGCTTAGAAAATAGAGAGAAGTACAAAGAACTTCGTAGGAGTAGTAATAGAGTCATACAGTCGACGAAGAGGACATGGCTAAAACAGCAAATTATAGATGCTGAAATGTTTAGAGATAGGAATAATGCTAAGGAATTTTACAGGAACGTTAACAATAGTAGGAAAACGTTCAAACCTAGACTAAACTTTAATAGGAATAGAAAAGGCGAACTTCTCTGCGATCAGGAAAGCGTTTTAAATAGATGGTCGGAGTACTTTAGCGACCTATTAAATGATAAGAATAGCGATAAGGTAGCCAATAAGAACGCTAGTCTGTACCAACACGCCGCACAACCACAAATACCACCACCCACCTACGAAGAGGTGTGCCACGCCATCAGAGGACTGAAGAGAGGGAAAGCCCCCGGGATAGACGAGATCTCCAGCGAACTCATAGCATACGGCGGGGATGCTCTATGGGCGCTATTACATAGTTTAATAGTATCTTTATGGGAAGGCGAAACGCTACCGAAGGATTGGGCAAGTTCGATAATTTGCCCACTCCACAAAAAAGGTGACGTTAGCGTGTGCAGTAACTATAGAGGGATATCCCTACTATCAGTTATGTACAAGATATTCGCCAAGGTTTTAAAAAATAGGCTAGCAGAATACGCGGAGGAATGCTTGGGAGACTACCACGCCGGATTTAGACCAGGGCGTTCAACAATGAACCAAATATTTACAATTAGGCAAATATTAGAGAAGTGTAATGAGGCCGACGTGGAGACTCATCACTTGTTCGTAGATTTTAGGCAGGCATTCGACACAATCGATAGGGATATTATTTACAGCACGATGAGAGAGTTTGGGTTTCCCGAAAAACTCATAAGTCTCTCAAAAATGACGCTGACAGACACCAAAACTACGTACGGATAAATGGTGTACTGTCGGAGTCTTTCATCACCAGAGCAGGCGTAAAATAGGGGGACGTGATATCCCCCCTGTTATTTTCATTAGTTTTAGAAAAGGTTATGCGTCTTGCAGGTTGTAGCAATAAGTCTAATATCTTCTATAAGTCTTTTCAGGTACTCGCTTTCGCAGACGACGTAAATATTATCGCTAGAACTAAGAACGTGTTAATTGATAAGGTTAGAGCAATAGGGGATGCCGCCAAAACAGTAGGATTAGTTATAAACGTTGAAAAAAGTCAGTATATGCATGTGACATCCAACTCGGAATTGGTAGCACATCGTAGCCTGAAGGTAGACAATGACCACTTTCAGCAGGTTGACTCTTTTGTATATTTGGGAGCAGTGGTCACTAAGGGGGCTGGAAATAACCAGGACATAAACTCTCGCCTGCAAAGTGCTAATAGGGCATATTTCGGCTTAGTACGCTTGCTCAGATCAAGATATCTAAGTAGAAGTACCAAGGTAGAATTATATAAGATGCTAATTAGGCCAGTACTAACCTACGGTGCAGAAACATGGGTTATTACCAAAACTGAAGAGGATAGGCTACTTAGGTTCGAGCGAAAAATTCTTAGGAGGATCTTGGGTCCTGTTCAGGAGGCACCGGGACTATTTAGAATCAGACGGAACGATGAGATTTACTCATTATATAAGAGCGTGAACGTAGTGCAGTTCATTAGGGCTTTAACATTAGGTTGGGCCGGACACGTGGAAAGAGCAGGAGGATAGTATCGGAAATACTATCCAGCAAGCCTGTGGGTAAGAGAAGGCAGGGTAGACCTAGGCTAAGGTGGGCGGACGAATTTCATAAGGTAGTTAGGAGTTTAGGAATTAATAACTGGAGGAGCGCGGCCTCCAATAGAAATAAGTGGAAGATGTTGGTGCGGGAAGCCTTGGTTCATCACTGAACTGGAGTGCTTATGATGATGATGATGATGATATATATATATATATATATATATATATATATATATATATATATATATTTACATACCTAGAATATGTATATCCATTTCAGTAAACAACACAAAATAGTTATATTAATATAGTGTTATTTTTTATTTAAATTAATATGAAGTCTTAGTATGAGTATACAAAAAAGTATAACAGTATTGAGAATGTATTTAAATAAATGAAATAAAGATTTTTTTTTCAAAGACACAGTATTAAAAATTGAATCTTCTCGTGTTCTTCACTTCGAGGAAAACCATAAAATCATAAATAATATTTCTGCAACTATTTATATCACTTTAAAAAAAGTATTCAAACAAGATTGAATTTTACTTTGACTGTATTAAAAATTAGTGACATGAGAATGATAAAAATTATCTTATAATCAGCCTCGTGAAAAGAGCTAGCTTGAGGGATTTTTTAAAATTATTATTAAGAGAAAACAGTCGTCTGGAATACCAGAGAACCTACATCTCTGATGGAGCTTTCTTTGAGAGGGTTTTTTTTAGACACAACAGCGTGTTGATTGTCTATCATTGATCTTAACTATTACTAGTTACACAGTTGACCGAGTTAATAATCGCCTCAGTATTTACCTTACAATCCAGAAAATCAGAGATAAACCTGGATCAAGACGATCGATAGGATTTTATTAATATTATTCCCGATCTCCCAGTCGTAATAACCGATCAAATCAATTGTGGGTGGGATTTGAACCCATGACTAGAGTGTTTGTAGCCACGCTTCTTATCCCCTGAGCTATTACGCTGGTTTCATGTGAAAAGCAGGAAGGGAAGTCCTAGGTTATGATGGAGTTCTTTAGGATTTGATGGAATTCAGCCTCCAATGGCTTTGTGGCTTCTAGTCACTGGTATGCCAAGGGTTCATCATTGAACTGTATAGCTGATGATGTTATAATCATGATCCATCTGAGATGAAGTCGTAAATGGCTTTCAGTATTGTGTAATCACGTCTCGGCGGCCGCTTTATTATGTACGTAGGTACTTATTAAAAATTCCCATCACAACCGAAAGAAAGAGGGACATATCCTGCCATGGTGATATTCACTTTGGGTCTATTTAAGGGAATCACGCTTGATTGGAGGTTCAGGGAGCGGTGTTCACATCCTGTCTCCTGTCTCCATCACCAAACCTCGCCCACATCACATCAGATTGTCTTGTCTCGTTCTGATGATGCAATCGATCTCTCTTGTGGGCGGAATTCATTCTTTACATCCCAACTGAACCTACTCTACATAATCGATTACATATCGACGGGCTCCGCTAAGACGGCGATGAGTCGAAAAACACAACTTTACAGGACGGCCGAAAAACCGTTTTTTTAAGGTTTTTATTTAATATCTCTTTATTCAGATGTTGTATCGTTTCACTTTTTTCGGAAAAACGTGCCCCATTGTGTTACCAACATACGAGTATTTTTTAAATAGGTTATAATGCAATATTTAAAAGAGGGCAAGCTAAAAATTGTTCTTGTAGGGAAGATTTGCGGAGGGGAAGCGCACGGGAAGGCGATACACGGAGTTATCGCTGTCTTCAATATCCTTCTTGAAATACTTGGAGATGATAAGTCACACACACACTACTATGCATCACACTCACACACTCTCATCCTAGCTCCCTCACACACACTACTACACCGACACGCACACACCCACAATATCTATTATACTACTATACCTACTACTACTACTAGCAGCTTCATTGCCAGACACTCGCACCACTACCTTTACAATATTGCTTTATTATTACATTCTATTATATTATTTATATTACATATCAAATGGCAAAAATAAATATACACAAATACAAGCGGTAAGTATTTAAATATCTCAAGTGACTAGGTTTCCCAACTGATATTATTTTAAGCATTCATTCCTTGACCACTTCACTGAATATGAACATACTCTATAGTGTTTATAGGAATTGCAGTTTTGTTTGAATATAATATAGATAACAAAATATAATGCTTTTTCTCAAAAAGCAATTCAAATAAAGACAAATGGTAAAGATATTCATTCACTCTGTTGAAAAAATGGTTTTATTAGTATACTTTTTCTCATACATTAATATTGAATCGCATGTGACATTATTTTATTAGCTCTTCCTATCATTTTATCATTATAAGTGTCTATCCTCGCTATAGCCGATATGATACCTGTAATACTCACTCAATAATACCAAGTATACAGTTATAAAATCATTTACAATTAATAATTTGTATTTTTAATTAGTTCATACATTACATTTCTCATATACGTAATATACTTGATTATTAATCTCCTTCATCGATTGGGTAAATGATTATATTATTTATGATTATAGTTACTAGTGGTCTATTCCAAAAATTTTTAATCCTTTCGTTTCTCTACTATTTTTATGATATTGTCTTCAAATTTTAGATTACTTGCGTTACTGACCTTGTATCGATAATTTTCCTTTTTTTTGTCACCGCTGCTATTTTTACGAGGTGCACTGACTGATATTAATCGGAAAATTTCCGCTATTCATTTTATAGAAGTCTTTAAAGTTTTCAAACCACACACTTAATTAACAAAATCACTATTCAATAGTGACTTCTCACAAATAAAACACAAATCAGCTATTATATTTAAAATTGTATTACCGTCGCGTCGTCTCATCTTATAGAAATACACAAAAAATAATGTTAATGGCGTTGAAAGTCTAAAGAATACTGAAACTTTTTGAAAAATATCACTCAATAATTATAAGAGTGAATAAGCCCTTGAAAAATATCAGGTACTTGAGGGTTTTTGGATTTTAAAAAATCAATGAAACAGAAATATCAGTTCAATTTAATATACAAGTGTTTTTACCAAACCACTTGAACGATGTCCGAGGTATTAAGTGGTAGAATGAATGAATGTATGGATTCTAAGAATGGTTATTTAATTGAAATAATCAGTAAATGAAATAAATAATGATAATTTAAAATGACGATAGTATTTATTGTCATCCGCTTGTTTAGTTGCAGCTAATAATAAACTTCGAAGCCTCTGTGTGATTTATTGAAAAAAAATTACTGTTTCTTCAAATTTTAAGCTTGTTATGTCAAAATACCCTATTTTAATAATAATAGAGAATAATAGTTATTTAATGAAAAAAAAAAGTTTTTTAAACATCTCACATATGTGGGAACATATTTCGTGGCAAGTTTTTAAATAAAAATACCACCGGTAAATTAGGATAAGCTAGTAATATATTATGTTCACAATACAATAGCCATATGACTTGACCACTTCACTGAATAAAGGCCATAGGAACTCTATTCTTATAATACTCACTACTTTATATTATCGTATTTATTAGGTGCAGTTTGTTTTGAATATAATACAAATAACAGGGTATTTCATCATTCTGTTGATTTTGCTGATAAAAACACACCCAAGAACCACTTATAGTTTTGG
>JAGTTH010000942.1:0-39700 GCA_022606485.1 Agraylea sexmaculata
TTCGTCAGTTCCAAATACAACACGGCACAAAGGCTTGACGGAACCATTTTTGATACCATCAAACACGTATTTGTGAAGAAGCTGAAATTATTAACATAAAATACATTAATTCCGACAAACTGCAAAATTATACACATGCGTTTTTATGGCGGGAGGGTTTTTTAATTGGTCGATACGATGGGGTTCCGCCAATATAGAAAGCCAGACAACTGGATCGATAAATATCAAGATGGCGGATCAAGTATAAGGAGTCTGACAAATTCTCTATAGAGGTGTAAAGCTTGGGATTCAAAGGCCTGCGTCGCCTCAAACGTTCACCGTAAAGAAGGTATTGGAATTGTTTTTTTGTTTTTTGTTAATTAGTGCCTCGCCCGCGGCTCAGACGAGGAATTAACTAATAAAAAACCGATCATAAGTGTAGAAAAGTAACTCTACTATCGTATTTACGGAGATGTATGCCTGGAAAATCCATTACTTACATCGCTCTTCAATACTGTTTGACCGATACCACCGATATGTTAGCAGGCCATATAACTGGATGTTTAAATATCAAGATGGCGGATCAAGTAGATGAGTCTGACTGAGGTAACACTAATTGTATATATGGCTAAATTCTCTATGGAGGTGTACATCTCTTTTCATTACTGGTGTTTAAACATTGTTAATAATCTTGATTGTGGTTTGACCGATACCACCGAAATATTAGCAGGCCATATAACTAGATGTTTGAATATCAAGATGGCGGATCAAGTAGATGAGTCTGACCGAGGTAACACTAATTGTATATATGTGGCTAAACGTCAGTTCATCTGAATTTTCTATAGAGATGTGTCTCGCTCTTCATCACTGTTGTGTAAACTCTGTTAATCACCTTCACTCATCTACTTGGTACGCCACCTTACATTTACAGTCTTTTTCGATTCATATTATTATTAAACTAAATTTTGCCTATGAAAATAAAAAATGCACTCACTTCTCTATCTCTGGAATCGGCTTCGAATAAGAAGTCCATCATGATTCCGTGGAATGATGCTTCTCTCAGCAAGAAATGCATGCCTAATTGTGTGTTATTTACAATATCAAACTTGCCGATTTCCAAAAATCTACCCTTGTGTCCAAGACACCTCACTGAAGCCTAGGAAAATAATAAAAAATAAAAAAATTTATCAAAAATATATGTGCCGCTTTTTATACTTGAAGTTTGTCTTCGGCTAAAGAATTCAGCACAATATCAACACCCTTGCCGTTTGTCTCCCTCATCACAAGTTCTTCAAAGGAAGTGTCTCTCGAGTTGCCAATGCAGTTATCTGAAAAACACACATGGTTTAGGTATAAAGATTAGATATCGTATTGCATATAAATAATTCGAGTAATTTTGTTTATCCCGTGTATTGTTGCACTCTTCTCTCCTATTCGATAAAAGTATAAGTGTGTCTCCCTCACTCAACACATTTATAGTGGCCCCTGAGTGTGGTTGTGGCAATAATATTTAAAACACGTTAAAGAAGTAGTGTTTGGTAAAAAGTAAGGCTAGATGTATTTGATATGATCCATATGACATGTAGTAACAATGCATTTACCCATTTTACTGTGAAATATAACTGAAGATATGAAGAGAGATGTTTACAGTATAATGTTTGACAGGTAACTGATGTTTTTGACCACTAGAACTAACTATGCATTAAGCCACTCATGCGATATCACTCATGTTATATTTGAAGTTCAATTAAAAACATGTTGTGTATTGGTACGGTTAATCTAAAATATATATAATTTTTTTATTTGAATTGAAAACTGTTTTACGGTTTATGAGTGATGTAGGTTATGCGTCTAGTCGACTTGTCAAGATTTAATATTAAATGATATTTGGTTAATTAGACAGTATATCAGTGTAGAAGTTTTAGTATGTACACAATACATATTATCATGTGTCTATATCTATGGTGCGGGTTAAATTGTTGTTTTTATTCACCTTTAAGTTGCGGGAAGAGCTGTTTGATGAAAGCCCTCTTTTCTGGAGTTCCCACAGTAGTGAATACTTTGCAGCCATAATAAAGACACACAGAAATGGCGGCCTGGCCAACTCCTCCAGTACCGGCATGAATGAGGACTGACTCACCAGGTTTCATGTGGCCGACTATGAACTGTTGGGGAATTAACAGATTAGTTAAAAGATAACCTGTGTGGAAAATATGTGGTATTTTACCATAGCGTAGAATACAGTGCCGTAACAGATGGGAATTGTGGCACCTTCTTCCAAAGTCCAATCATCGGGTATTGGCCACTTGAGGAAATCATCACAAAGCACCATATTGGACATGGCACTGTTGGCCACCATACCCATTACACGACTTCCACTAGATGAAAAAAATAATATTTGTATAGTTATATAAGGATTCTTTACTCTCAGGGTCTTTAGCCAGTAGCGCAGTGTGGGTTTATGGCAACTATTACTAGTTATATAGATCACCCCCAAGTATTTACCTTAAATACAGGAAATCAGAGTAAACCTGGATCACGGCGATTGATCTAGTTGCAATAATCGATCAAGTTTTTTTTTTACTTGAGCACGATTTGAACCCATGACCACAGTATTTGTAGCCACGCACTTTATCCTTTGAGCTATTAAGAGATGTTTACGAATCAGAGACAATTTTGTACATATAAGATAATACAATAAGATAATGAAGGTGAATTGTCCCTACAACTTTTACTGAACTAAATAAGAATATTTTAATTAATAATAAAGAAAATTTACTATCCCTTAAAATATTCTCAGGTATAAAAGTATAGGTCCCAGTAGTGGAATGTAACTAAGGGTCTCTAAAAGGGCAAAGTAACTCTATTAACGTCTTTACGGTGTACGTTTACGGCGATCGACGCCTAGGAAACCACTAATTTACTGGGCTGTAGACATGATCTATAAAATATTAGCTATGTCGCAAATGGGGTAGAGTTAAGACATGCTTCATATTATTTTTGGAAAACATTTATTCACTGGATTATGTAGTTTTATATATTTTTTTATTTATACCTTTCAGTTCTTCCAGAAAATTCAAGTCCCTGCACACATTCTTGAGCCAATCTGCCTCGGGCAACTGTTTCAACTGAAATACGACCTGTTGCAGTCATGATGTCTCGGAAATTCAAAGCAGAATAGTAGACCTAATGATTGATGGTTATTAATTTGGGGGATGGAATACCAATGGTTAAATTTTATCTGCCTTACGTGAACTAAATTGCGGTCTTTGTATGAAATTCCAGCTCTAAGAGGTCCTTCAATCCACCTAAGGCTAGAAAGATCTCCTCTTGTGGTTACATTACAGTAAGCGTGTTCGCATTCTACTGTCTGCAGCTCTTCGAGTAATAAATGTCTGTAGGTACCCCATTGTCCCTAAAAAGATATAATCATGAGTAATCAGTGTAGGTGTTTAATGAGAAATGGATCATACATCTTTGAAGACGTTGATGGCCAAGTCTTTGTCTAACTGTTCTTCATAGAGAGGATTGTCAGGATTGAATTCGGGTGCTGATGGATCCATGACCATTATGCAGCTGACAATTTCACCACCAGGTTCTTTCCTCAAGCAGTTCACCAAGCCTAAAATACCGTTGATGGGTTCTTTGTAAGCTACCAACACTAGTTTGTCTGATTCTTTGATGGCTCTCTTCACTTCTTCCACCCATAAGAACTTTTCATCAGAAGCTTTGATGTGGATGAACTTGGCGGGTTTGGCTCCAACTCTCTTTCTCAACATCACAAGCTTTTCATGACCGCATGTGAAAGCTGTGAGGATATCAAAATTATCTGAACATTGCTCCAGATCCACGTTGACCCGTTCTCGGCTGATAATGAATCCTTTGTCTTTCAAGCAACCCATGGCTGTTTTCATGGCCTTAAAATATACAAATAGTTGTGAATATCTAATTTATTGGATTGAAATCAAATAATCCTTACATCTTCACGCTCCAACAATCTACTTCCGATGAATATCAAAGTGTTTGATTCTCCGGTGAGTTTTCTATCATCCACGACGATGTTGCTAGCGAGTTCTAATTTCTCTGAGGAGTTCACTAAAATCTCAGCTTGCACAAGAGGAACATCTCCCAGAATTGTGGCAATATTTGATGAAATAGGATTGGATCCAGATGGAGTATGAGAATCAATCAATTCAACGGTCTTGACTTTAATTCCTTGAAGATTTTCAAGTGCAAGTTGCACATCAACGCGGAGAAGGTCATCAAGCTGAAATATATTTATTATTAGTTTACTGATAAAGTTTCACATGGATTATAAATCTTACCTTCATCTCGAATGGAGAGAAGTTTGGAACGAACTCGTATTTTTCCAAAACTGGAATTCCGAGAGGGTTACGCCTTGTAATAGGAGTTGCATTCAATCCTCGGATTTCCACACCTCCAGACCTGAATTTTATACATTTTAATATTTGTAAATAGAGGTGGCCAGACCATCGACCGTTGGCGTTAAAAAAATTAAAACATTGAAAATGATTGAAACATCCTAAAATTTAGGGATCACGCACATCCAAAGATTCAAACTCGCTTTTTAATATCAAAAGTTATATTTCCCCAATGAAGAGTCACTAGTAAAATTTAGTTAAATATGCAGCCTCAATATTGATAAATATACAACGTGTCTTCAATTGAACTTCAAATATTTTAATGGCTGTCATGCATTGATCATATGATCACAAAAATCTTCATTAATGTGTGAGTTTGTGATGTTAGTATCGTATGGAAACACTGTTCCCTTAATTTGCTTAGTTTATTGACCTATGTTTAAAGACACATTATAAGATAATAATGTAATAATTACCTGATTACATCCACGTCGTTGTAGACGGTCACTGGGATTGTTTTGACTTCGTCATCGGGAATGGCCGATAATATGGCGTAGTGTTTGATGGAATCGATTGAGAGTTTTTCGATCCTAGTGGGAACGAAAAGACCTCTTGTGTCGATGGTGAGGATCTTCATCTGAAGCATCGTATCCATGAATGTGACCCAATTGTTAATCCAGTACAAATGGCCTTTAGTGCCTTCGACATTGGCGCAATTAATACCCCTGAAAAGTCCCGAGTAGTTGTAGCCCCTAAGTCTGAGTTCTTTGTAAACATCCTTGCTGCTCATCGGCTTGAAGTTAGGTCCAGTTTCTTCCGGAGGTTCTGGGAACTGTCTGAATTCTTGGGACACATCCTTCTTGGCATAAATCCTACCGGTCACGATCGGAGCTCCGCCTTCGACAATCTGAAAAGATCCCCAAGTTAATTCAGCACTTATACAGTTAAATAGAATTATCTCACTTCAAAGTTGCCGCTGCCCTTCTGGATCATGATGATCATCTCGAGGTTGCCTTCCTTGGGTATGTTGGTAGCTCTTTGGAACCTGATGTTTTCGAAGACAACAGATACTTCGGTGAAGAGTTCTCCCATCATCATACCGAGGGTTTCCCAAACGAGCACCAAGTAACCGGTTGCAGGGTAAAGGTTACGACCTAAATATTAATAGAAATAGTATGAGATTTAATATTGTTTATTAATTATTATAAATAATATTCACCATCGACTACGTGTCCAGACATATACTCCATATCTTCATCGGCGATGGTCATTCGGACGGTTCTTTCACCTGATTTCATTTTCTCTTGAGCACGGTAAGATGTAACATACCTGAATTTATTTGAAATATAATCAGTTAGGATGATTTTTATTAGTAATTGAGGGTCTGGATGAAATAAGGGCGTAAAATATTCTATTATATGTATTGTATTTGGTAACAGGCAAACCGATGATAAGAACACCAGATAACTGGATGTATTAAAATCAATATGGCGGACCAAGTAGATGAGCCTGAGTGAGATAATAAGTGTTGCCTCTGTCAAACTTAAATCTTGATATTTATCATCGCCGGCCTTTTTGTCTTTATATCGCTTAATTGCACTGCTTGGAGAAAAAGGATAGAGCGATTAAAAGAAAAGAGATAGGTATAATACTACTATATTCGTTTGACTTCTTCACATAACAGGTAAATGCCCGTAACGATTTTTGTTAACACAAATCGAATTTTGAGTATATTTCATGGAAAAGGGCGTATTCCGCTATCCACCCTTATTCCATCCAACCCCTAAATTTGTATAATCATAAACTAACCAATTTTCACTATGTTCCCATTCAACCAAGTGTGAAAGCATTGGAGTGGTGCTCGATACTGGAAACTCAACTTTGGGATAGATGTTGGCTAATTGTGGATTCAAGCCCACTTCGTACAATCTGAAACAAAATTAATGATTACTAAATTTCTAATGAATGCGGACAGTGATCGAAATTGATGATTGTTCTCACGAATGAAGTAATCAAGTAAAGTTTCGCCGGTGAAAAGTTACTACACGGAAAAACAATTTGGACACTATTTTCACGTGGATTTGAAACTTGCCAAAGAATAAGAAGAAGTTAAGGAGAGTGTTGAATTAAATATATTTCTTTCGTTAACTTCAGCAGGTATAAATATATAATTTTAATAATTTATTATTGACTTGTTCAAGTGGAAAACGAATGCAATTAGATATATATTTGAAGACTTACTTTCCGAGAGCGTTGAAAAGGAATTCAACATTATCAGGATGTCCTCGTTTGGTGAGAGGAATGTTAGTACAGTCCTTCTTCAAGGACCTCCTGAGGATAGCTTGAAGAAGACCATGGGGGGCGATTTCAATAGTGATGGCATTACCAGGAATCAACCTTGATGTCTCCTCAAACAGGACAGGGGACTGAAAAAAAACATTCAATTAATATATTAAATAATTAATTTTTTAACTAATTCTCACCAAAAGATTGTTGGTGTGATATTCAGCCGATGAATACTGAGCATTCTTCTCGCCCCACAAGTGTTGAGGTACTGATGATGATAGCCATCTTGGAGATCGCTTCTTTGGCTCCGGAAGGACCTTGCGTAGATATTTCAGGAGGGTGGGTCCTGAAAAAGTATGCAATTTAAACTTGGAGTAATGGAATTGAAGATATTTGACCCGAATATAGCGAGGAACAAGTTTCCCAATCTCACTCTAGATAGGAATAATTGATTTGTCTATATAAATATTATAAACACAATATTCCGAAAGTTTTATTACAATTTATTATGAAGATATTATTATTATAGATTTCCGGGAATACAGTGCATGATCCCAACCCTAAGCAGTCTATATTTATGCAAACTGCATCCAACAACTTGAAGTTTGCTTGCTTTGATTTAACCCCGTATACAGGGATATTTGGCTCGATTTTATTGATTGATATTTTATAAATTAATACCTGCTTCAGCGATGTATCTGGAATGGTATGCGATGTTGGAGCATGGTACTTCCTTGGCGAAGATACCACTGGCCTGAAGCTTGGCCACAAATGTCTTCATGATGTCAGCGGGTCCTGAAATAGTACTGGAGTCTGGTCCGTTGTGGCAAGCGACTTCGATTTCTGGTGGGCACAAATCCTTAACTTGTTGATATCCAACTCCGACAGCAGCCATGGAACCCTTGATGAATGGAGTTTCGATACTGGCAAGACCTCTGGAGTAAGCAGCCATGATCATCTGTTCAGCGGTGAAGCATCCATCGGCATAAGCGCATCCCAACTCTCCTACACTGTGACCTGTTAAAATAATTTTATATAAGTATAAAAATAACAGTTAGAATCGGTTTACATTTAAGGGAGTAGTCACATTTGAATTTTACGTACCGGGCACGTATCGATTACGTACCAGTTCTGCAACATTGCAGTGTGTGACATTCCTGTCATGTGGTTGTTACTGATTCTAATTATTTATTTATAATCAAGATAAAGGATTCAAAACCCTCGTTGAATCATATTTTGACATAATCATAGATTGAGAAGATTCGGTTTAGTTATCATAATAGTTTTCCCCTCCCCACTATAGTTCCCTGAAAATTCGCCCTGATTGGCACTCGTGTTTGGTGCCCTTCTCCCATTGGAGGGATTCTCAAACCAGTCGACGTTATGCATACGCGGTTTATCGAATAATTTTTCCTCAGAAAAATGGATCCTATTTTAACTCTTCTATGTTCTCTGAACATAATTAACTGAGGAGAATACGTCGTGTAAAGTAGGCCTCATAAAAGACTAGCGATGGATATAAGAAAACTCTCAACGAATCACACATTTTTTAGGTCCTTTATATGCTATAATTATCTATATTTACCAATGATGAAATCTGGCTCAATGCCAATTTCTTTAAGGATGTCGCACAAGCCAATTTGTACTGCAGCAATGCCGATGAAAGAATGGAGGATATTATCGTAGATGGTTGGATCAGGATCTGTGATAATCCTGGTGATGTCTATGCCATGAGGATGGAGTACTTGGTGGCACCTGCAGCAAAATAATTACATTATAATAAATTGGCAAAGCGAGTGTGTTAATATTTAATCACCTTTCAATGGCGGCGGAGAATACTGGAATCCTCATGAGTTCGTTTGCCATTCCAGACCACTGGGATCCCATACCGCTGAATACGAACCAAACTGGTCTTTTAACTCCAGGGAAGTACTGAGCGTCCCTGGCTACACGGGCAGGCTCCTTGTGAGGTCCTGTAAATAATATACCTTTTTAGTCAAATAATGTATAAAATAAACCTCGTCTGAGCCTCGGGCGAGGCACTAATCGTCTTTACAGTGTACGTTTACGGCGACGCACGCCTATGAATCACAAGCTTTAGGCAGATTGATATTTTAGCCTCATTTTGATATATTAGGAAGCTATACAATCAGATCTTTAAATGTCAAGATGGTGGACCAAGCAGATGAGTTTGACTGAGACAACACTAATTGCCTAATTGTCCGCCATATTGATATTTATATATCCTGTTAATATATCGGTAGCTCTAGGTTGTTTTCATAACCTGCCTTTAAATGTGAATCCCGGTTTAGGCTCTGTTCATATTGTACAGACACGGAATGTATCAGATAATTATTATTCATTCACTCTATATTAAAATTGAATTATTTAAATTGTAGATACTCACTGAGGAGGGTGTATCCCCTGAAAACATGGCCGGCAATATCATAGTCGTGGATGGAGTGCAAAAGCCTAACTAGTTCGCTGTCGACGGGTCTGGATTCCACTTCATCTAGAAGTTTGTTAACTGCAGCTTCAGATCTTCCAGAGACACAGGCCAGACGAGGTAGGTCATCCCTCGGAAGTCCTCCATTTACTTTTTCCTTGGCGAAGTTCTTCAACAAAATATGCGCATTTGCACCGCCGAATCCGAAACTGTTAATTCCGGCCATTCCTCTCGTCCACGGTGTTTTTTCAGTAACTACAGTCATTCTACCTTCAGCTAAAGCTGCGACTCCGTCTCTTGGGCTTTCATAATTCAAATTCGGTGGCAAATATCCTGTGTCGTAAGCTATGCACATCTAAAATTAATACATTCATATTAAATTGCATGCATGGCTAATGTAGCTGCACGTACACGTTTGTAAGTATAATTTTAATTAATATTATAATTAGCGTTACGTAAATCAGCAACAAAATTCGTCCATATGTAGAATACAGTACCGTGACTAAAAATAGAGACTGTTTGGATATAAAATAATAATAAATTATCTTTGATAATGCATATGTGTTACGATTTTACTCATCAGATCCGTTTGCGGTATTATATTTCGCTTTTTGCTTAATGAGCCGCCTTATGACCCAGTGGTAAATGTAATGGATTCGTGAGTGAAGACTCCCGGGTTCGATTCACGGTACTGGCAAAAACGGTGTTCACTGGATTTACTTGGTAAATCTACTAGACCTACCATTGCTGTATGGTGGCCTGGGAAACCATCTACTACATTCTCCCGTAAAGGCCACAGTGGCCTGGTCAACCCCAAAACTAATGGATTCCCTGGCAAACGTCACTGTAAACGTACACCGTAAATACGATAATAGAGCCACTTAGCTACACTTATTTTCGGTTTTCTGTTAGTCAATGCTTCGTCTGAGCCTCGGATGAGGCACTAATTAACAAAAAACCGATCAAAAGTACAAAAAATCAACTCCATTACCGTCTTTACGGCGACGCACGCCTAGGAATCCCAAGCTTTACAATACAGTGACTCCTGTCAATAGGGAAGGCGTCACGATATTTATTTCGCTTTTGAGCGAGTCTAAAGTTTGACACGTGATTGTTAATTATTTGTATTTCCTATAAATAAGCATATATTTGTAGGATAAATTAAATAAATATGTTGAGCAGCGTCGCGTTTAATTAAATTTTGATTTTGTGTGTACTTAATAAATGTAGTTGCGAGCGTTGTGTAGATTGTAGGCAAACCTGTTAACATAATATGCGAACTAAATGCGGCTGAATAAATAATTTGCGGTTTAGGAGCGCGCTTATTTTAATGAATTGTATATTGGCCTGGTAATAAATAGGGTTTTTGATAATGTACCTTGGCAACGGAGCAAACCCCCGAGGCAGCTTCGGAATGTCCCAAGTTGGACTTGACAGTTCCTATAAGCAGAGGTCCCTCGCGGCCTTTGCAAAACACTTCGTCTAAAGCCAGCAGCTCCTCAGGATCTCCCACTCTTGTGCCTGTTGTAATACATACCAAATATATTATCATAAACGTCACTAATATACACAACAAAATAAATAGTCAAATAGTAATACCAAGCTCTAGTGTATTTCTACACACAAGACTTACTAACACTCCTTTTTCACTATTACTACGGAATTTTGAATAGAGCATATAGAGTATTAAAGAGCAGCTTTGTGTTGGCAATTAAATTCCAACAACTTCGTGCAAGTTTATCTGTCAGGATATATCGTATTCAATATAATAATGTAATGAGAGTGTGTGCGTAAGATGCGTATGCGTGTACAGCAATACTACCAAGCTCTAGTCTATTCGTACACACACGACTCACTAAGGGCCTTTTTCAATACAATAGTTGTAGTATAAAGCTTAGTAGTATTGGTGTACACTATACGCACACACTCTCAATACATTATTATATTGAATACGGTCCTTTGTTTTAAGGTACTGATACACGTGCAAGTTAATTGCATGTTATTGTATCACGGAAACACGTGACTGATTATTTTAAGTTGGTTTCTCAGTGCCACTTGAAAATTAAGTTTTTCTAATAAAATAACAAATAATTGGTAATTGTTCGTCAGTCAAATAGAACTTTAATTTTTTTATCATAAAAATTAAATAATCTCTCACTTGATAAATTGAGTATTTAGTATCCTTACTAGTTATTATTTATTAATTTTAAGTCAGCGAAACTGGTATTCTAGCACACAATTTACTTGAACGTGTATTAGTACATAAGAAGTCGCTGGAAGATGGAGCTACGTCTGGTGAATATGGTGGTTTGTGAGACAGCGGAAATATTATGGTGGTGGTAGAAGCATTTTATAAAAGTGTTGTATTTACTAACTAAAATAGTTGTTACATAATTTTTTAATCGCTAAATGAGACTAGAATGTTATTAATAATATATATTCCTTCAGTATAAAAACTATTATGATGTATATTTTTACAGGGGCTTTGTTGTAAATTACGCTTAAATCAAAAGCGCTCCATCGGAGATGATGCATCGTGGAAATGGAAAAGAGATGTAACTGCGAGTTTTCACGGAAAATATATATTAAAGCTGCATCGAAATATTTTATTAAAAGAGACGTTATTAAGAAGATATGAACTGACCATTTTTAAATACGTTTTTGTATTAATTACCCATCGAATACATTGTACTTTATGTGAAAACGGGACATCTTTAATTTTTTTTAATAAGAAGTTTTTAATTTCTTATTAAAAAAAAATTTGGCACAAGAGCCGCCTTGTGGCCCAGTGGTTAGTGTAACGGATTCGTGAGTGAAGACTCCCGGGTTCGATTCACGGCACCGGAGTCACTTGGTAGATCTAGCTTAGCAAACTAGATCTTAAGTACTCATTGCTGTGTGGTGGCCTGGGAAACCATCTCTACTATATTCTCCCGTAAAGGCCAAGGTGGCCTGGCCAACCCCTTATAAAAGGGACTCCCGTCAATAGGGAAGGCGTCACGATATTATTATAATTGAACCTCAAATATTTTGTAGGCTTCTATATTATGCCAACACGACTATTGATTTATAATTAATTAGTAAGTATATGTTGTTCGTATTGTATGGCAACATTGGTTACTTAATTTCCATAGTTCGTTGGTTAGTATTTGAAATTACTTTATGGATTTTCGACTTTTTTACTGGTTAATATTCAATCTATTAATTGTTCAAGATTCCTATTAAAATAAAAATTTTATCGTCATATAATATAATGTATAGCTATGTTTGTTTTTTAATCATATGAATTTATTCGGGATATCCGGTAAACGGTTGTTGTGGTTTTGTGATCAACTAGTTTGTGGTGGTGTTGGCTTCCATACAAACTATTATACGTATTCTGCCTCCACTGGGAGTCGACTTTACAACTCTCCTTGTTCGCTTTTGCTTGTCTATCCTTTCAATTTGAAATTTACGACAAATACAAAGGTGCATCACCGCGTGTGCTGCTTGATTTCCTGCATTTTACCTACATTTTTTAAAAATTATTTTTTTTAAAACAAAAAAAATGCCATTACCAGAAATGCAATTTAATTTGCATCAACACATTGCAGTTGTGTACGTTCTTTATTATGAATAAAAGTGACTTACTTATTTATACACGCCCGAGTGACCTTTTTTGGAAGGTTTTTGAAAGTCTGTCGGTGATTTTAACTATTACTACTAGTATAGTTACTAGTTGCACAGCTCACCTACTTAATGATCAGTATTTACCTTACAATACAGGAATTCTGAATAAACTTGGATCAAGGCGATCGATCTGAATTTTATTAATATTATTCCCGATCTCCCATCCGTAGTAAACGATCAAATAATTTTTCAAATAGTCTTTTAATATTGATAGACGACTATTTGTTTCATTTGATTTAAGAATAGATTTTATAAGCCATGAATAATTTTCAGAGGTGATTTAATACATCAAAGGATCCATGATTGCTTATACCCAGAGATGTGCCAAAGTCAAACGAATATTATAGTATTTTACCTTTTCCTTTATTGATTGCAATGAAGCGATATAAAGACAGTAGTATTATAATAACGCTCGATTAATGACAATGACTTCGAATTTCTTCATATGAGTGCAATTATAAGAAATTAGTACATACTATAATGTTCGTTTGACTTTGGCACATCTTTGGACATACCTCAAAATATAAAATCACCGATCAAACCCGTTTGCGGTTGCTTTTTATTAGTCTGCGGGTGTTGGAAATTTGACATTATAGTTGTATAAACATAATGCGGGTCACAGGTTGTTAGTTTTTTTTTAAATCGTAGTCGGCTATGATTGATTAAAGCATTTATTTAATATCCTTACCGGTTCCGTGAGCTTCAATAAATTCCAAAGCAGCTGGATCAATCTTACACTCTTCGTAAAACTCTCTAAGAAGCATTTTCTGGACATTTCCTGCGGGATATGTGATACCTTGTTCCTTGTAACCGTCACAATTGGTCTTGGCGTGAAGAACCTACAAATAAATTATAGATAAGTATGCAAATAAATAATAATTTAATATTGATTTAACTAACCTGAGCGTAGACTCTCCTGGCGTCTTTAGATTTTTGCAAGAAGACTACGCAAATGGCTTCAGCTCTGGCGTAGCCGCTAGCATTCTTATCGAAACTACGACACCTTCCCTCTTGAGACAACACCCCTAACCTGGAGAATTGCAGGGATACGTATGGATGGAGACAGAGGTTAGACCCTCCGACGATGGCTGCATCACAATGGCCGTCCCTAATGGCCCTGAAGGCATGTTCCATGGCATACAAAGAACTTGAACAAGCACTATCCACTGTGTATGAAGGACCGGTGCATCCAAGCCAATAGGAAATACGATTGGCCAACATGGCGCGAGAACATCTAAATAAATATAAATAAATCAATACGTTCTCATGTTTGGACAAAGCAGAAGGCTCTACTTACCCTGTGATACCGAATCCGTTGACCTGCATTTTTTCGTAGAACCAAGTCTTCTCAGATTCAGAGAAACAGGCTCCGATGAAAACTCCGGTCTTTGTATTCCTCAGTTGTCTGGGATTAACACCTGGTGTTCAAGGGAACAGATTAAAACATTTTGCATTCACAAAAAGTCATACAAATAGAACGCAACATAATGTTTGTTCATTTTCTATAGGAAAATATATACTATATAGAATATTGGTTATTCGTTAAATAAATGCCGGAAAATACCAAATCAATCAATCAAAGTATTCTCATTTATTTTAAGTATTAAAATAGTCCTATCGATTTATAAGTTTTCTCTGCAGACTGCGTACTTCCAAAATATTTGATTTTTAAATATAATCAGTGGGAATTTTTAATCTGGAAACGTCCAGAAAAAAATGATTAAATATTTATTTAGCAAACCATCTACATGCATCCATTTAAATGCAACAAATAAATGTATAAGTATCATAAAATAACTTTTAAATGAATAAAAATTAATTATGATTTTTAAAAATGGGTAATTTTAAGTATGCATCTTTCAACTTGAATCATTTTTTTTTTGTCTGTCTTTCTTGTCATTGGTTGATTTGAAATTTAGTTACGTCGTGCGCTTGGGTTTCAAATGTATTAAAAATGTCATTCGGCGTAGCAAAATCTCATGACCCGCTACGACGCGTAGACACCTTTTTACAGCCTTTGCTTAGAGCTGCAAAATAGTTTACCTGCATCAATGACAGCTTCATAAGCCCTCTCCAACAACATCCTGCACATGGGATCCATGGTGTGAGCCTGCTTGAAGTGTACTCCGAAGAATGAAGCATCAAACTTGCCCACTTGGTTGATCTTGCCAATACGCTGAGGAATCTCAGGATGGCCCAGCTTCCATCGGCGATCATCGTCAGAAATCAAGTCCACCTGAACAATTAATTAAATCAGCGTACTGTAGAAGTTTTGTTTTCATACATTGGAACAGAGCTGGAACTACTACATGCGCATACTAAACACATACTGTAGTCCGTAAAATCCGACACTATAGCAACAACATTTTTCTTATAAAAACTTCCTCATGATCATGTAAATTGTTTACATAGTGACAAATAATTTGTCGTTGAATATATCAGGCAAATTTCAATGAGGCACTTTACTATATTACGTTAATGACGGTGAAATGTTATTAGAAAGACCGACAAGTTACAAATAAACAGTACGAGAAGTAAAAGTAGCGCCCATACGTATACATTACGTATACATACATTATTTGCACCTCTAAATTATACAGCTTATTACGTGTGGTTAGTTTATATTCACTAATTAATTTCCACTCCAAACCACCTTATTTATAAAAGACTCAAATAATCAAACAGATGAAGGAGCTAGTTTTCATCATATTGTATATTTTTGAATTTAAAATTGTGTGTTGAAAAGCTTTGCTGATTATTCAGAGAGAAGCTTAACATACACAATATGCAAAAGACACGGTGTTGTGCAAGTCTATCGATTTTATTATACTAAACAAAGTTTACCCAATAAAATACTGTTTGGATTACAACAATTTCGAGTAGTTTGTCATTAAATTAAAACTTGATTTTAGACAAAAGTTGATTAGAAATAATTGAAATCAGAAGAAATATAAATTTCTGTAAATCGCATTAGTATTAATTTTGTAACGCAGCGTAATAGCTCAGGGGATAAGGTGCGTGGATACAAATAGTGTGATTATGGGTTTAAATCTCGTTCAAGTAAAAAATAATTATTATGACTGGGAGATCGGGAATAATTTTAATAAAATCCCCATCGATCATCTTGATTTAGGGTTACTCTGATTTCCTGTATTATAAAGTTAATACTGAGGCGGTTATTAAGTCGATGAATTGTGTAACTTGTAATAGTTAAGATAGTATGATTTTAAACTGATTGAAAATATCGATATAATCTAATTGCATACCTTATTGAAGAGGTTGTCTCTTAGTTGAAGCATATTGTCGGAATCTGGGAAATATCCCGAAACGCCAGTAATGCATACTTCCTCACCGGGATTGGGATGGGACAACCTGTGACCTGAGGTTGTGTCCCTTTCTTGTGTTTGTGGAAGAGGAGCCATCTTCAACCTGTTATGTTTTCTATTAAAAAAAAGTATTCAACGTTAGTTATCATCATTATTTAAATTAGATTGCTAATAAATAAAAAAATGTTGCCGTAAAAAACAAGTGGTCGATTGCTAAAATGAACTATCGAACAATTTCCTGTGCGAGTTCGTTCATTAAACTACTCTTACTACCACTCTTTGCATAAGGTTAACCAGAATAATAGGATATTTCAAACTTATATCATTACAACCAGTATATATTTACATATAATCATTTAAACAATTTTTAATCGCCCCAAAATAACACATTTTTATTGAGTCAATGCGCGTCACAAAAACGCGAGATTTTCACACTTCACTTAATAAATCCAACAACATATTATTTATATAATTTGATGGATTATAAAATGCCATTTATAAATAATATAAAAAAATTATCAGTTGTCTATGTAATAATATTATCAACCTTAAACCGTATTATACAAATTGTATACGGAAAGTATGTAAAAATTAACTAATATGATCTAGGAACAAAAATCTAGTGCTTAAAATTGTTTGTTTCTTATGTGTGTAGAGCAAATTTCAATCTTTCTAAAGGCGCAGAGACAGCAAACGGCTGTGATTGGTTATGTTGTGACACAATTCTGGCCTTTTTTAAACGTCTTCTGAATACTGCAAATAAACTCTTATGTAGGGATTTTTGTGCCGCGCGCAACCACTCTATTTTTTTACATTATTTTTTATTACATTATTATTTATTTTTTAATAGTAAAATGAAGCCCTTGATTACATATTATTGTTTTAAATTAGTTTATACGCCCTCTATAAAATGTTTCGATTAGTTGCAAAAAGCCCATAAATCCATTTGACGGTTAAAATTAACTTGCCTCTGAGAATGTTAAAAATTTTTGAAAATGCTCTATAAATATAAATATACTCGAGACTGCATACATTAAGACGAAACTTTGTTTTAAAAATAAATATTATACTTTATCGTGTTAGGATTAATATTAAATAATTATATCAGGAAACCCCATATTTTGAAAGTTAAAAAAAAATTAGAATTTGAAATGGCCCTGAAAAAAGAATACAATGGCACAATCGTTTACTATGAATATTGAATTAAAATGTACTCACCTTGTTTAGGGGGAATGAATGAATATTGGTTATTTAGATTTTAGTATAATTTAGCTGATGATGATGATGATTTCCAGGTTACTTGAAGACTAAACAGGTGAAGGTGGAAGACTGCTTACAATTGTTCCAAATATCCGATATTTATAGGTTGCTCATTTAACACATTAACACGCTTCATTTCCTCCAATTATATTATGTTAGGGTTGTGCTGAAAATTTAACGGGACTATTTATTTAATTTTCCTTAAAGTTCATGAATATTCACTCAGTGACGTATTATGGCGTGATCGAGTTCGTCCATGAGATGCTTTCTTGATAAATCCAACCACGTGCTTTAAATTGACAAACTCTACAAACAAGAGAAATTATCTTTAAAACAATATAATTGTAAAATTGATAGAGCAATAAATATAAACTATGATGTTTCAATTTTTCACGATTTTTTAGTTTTTTTTCTTATTAATTTAATTTGGGTGATTTTAACCAATTGTTTTAGATATTAAAATTAAAGATTTATTTATTACGGAAATTCGTTAATATTTGACGAATTTTTAATATTATTTCTGACTTTGAATTTTTTTTTCTTAATATGCACATTTAGAATTCTCATTTCTTTTAATGATTTTAACAAATTAATTTAAATATATAAATATAAACTTTTTTATGCTTAGAATACATTCATACATGTTTTTACTGAAATGTCCCACTTTTTGACGGATTTTCAATATTATTTCTAATTTTTTCCCGTTTTACCTTTTTCATATCCTCATCTCTTTTAATGATTTTACCCAGTGTTCTTAATATTTATTTTAGTTTAAATTAATATTTATAATAATCTATTGACCCACATAACCAGCGATTTTTTAATATTCACAACAAGATTTATAAAATTTTATATAATAATGTATGTAGTAAAATCGATATTAATTTAATGGCATATAAATTCTAGTGAGGGTTTTTTTTTATAGACAAGACAAAATTATGGTATATAAAATATAATTTAGTAAAGTATAAGAAGTGTGTGTTTTGTATCTTTATATATAAGGTTGTTCCTACACAAGCCTTGTAGATGGCAGAATTGATGGAAAAGAGATTACCCAGGTGCGCAAATTCGTTGCTTCCTATTAAAAAATTATTAATTACTTTTTTGTATAAATATTTATTTTTAAATACATATTATATTATATTATATCATACTGCAGTACCACTACAGCATTACGGGAGATCCCAAGTAGCAGTGATGATAATGCAACACTCGTCAGTAAATATAAAAACATATTCCCCGTTTTATATTAAGTAACCGAACAAAGCTTCATAATGCAATTCTTGTAGGAGTCTGTATCGTCTTATGATAATTTAAAATGGAAGATGGCGGAGAATTTCCGCAGTTCATTTAAAAATGTATGGCATTTAAATAAAGGATTGTTGCAAATTGTACACGTATGTATTCATTTGAGACATTTGCTGAGTTCGAGCTTTGACTTGCAAATACATCGAAGTCTTTTGACTCAGACTAACAAGAACAGTACAATTCATCACTTTTTGCACATGAATATTTAATAAAAATAACTACGTCCCTTTGACATGCACCAGTTTAATCAATTTATTCATTGTGTGCGCCGTAGAGCTTTTATTGAAACTATGTTATTAATAGACAGATAAATGGATATATCTCGCATAAAATGTCATTTAAAAATAATATTTTAATTCAATTCCAAACCCCATTTTCATAATAATTTCTCACCGAATGGCTGACAATATTAAAAAATATTTTTTTTCTATAAATAACTATTTAAAATGAGCGATCATCGAATTTTTTATGGAGCAATCAAAATATAACCCAGTTTCGTTATAATCATAATTACGGCTGTCGTTAAAAAAAATATAATTTTCTACACGTTAGAATTCAAGAGTAGTAAATTTTTTTAAGCTATAACTATTATATAACCAGTGACGAAGAAATAAAAAAAAATGCCTTGAGGCTATAATGCATGCATACATACATACCCTTCAAACAAAAAAATGAAATATAAATAATAAGGTGATTAAATTCCACAATTTTTACTGTGATGAATATAATCGAAAGATTTCGGATTCGGTATTCGGATAGTGAGTCGTGCTAGAACTGATAGTATTGGTGCGTATACGAATAAACTGGACTACACACTATTTTATACGGCCATTATTGTTTTTTAAGTCAAAATGTCAGATTGTATTAAATGAAGAGCAAATATGTTTTTTGTTTCGTGGAAAAAGGTTTAAAATACCGCAATATGGTGTAAAATACAAGTGGTAGGTTTTATAGGTAGGCGTAATAATGTAATAAAAGTGACATAAAGCACAAAACACATGTTTCGGCTGTTTTCTGCCTTAATGGGACAAACCAACACTATAAATATTACATTAAAACAAATCCTATGTCTAAATATATAAAAAAGAAATTATAATTTGATCAAAAATGCGCAGGTGTGATTATTTTTCAAATTATTTATAATTCTTCAAAAAATCTTATACTGGAAATGGGTGACTATTTTTTCTCTTAAAACTATATTCCATATAATTGCGTAATGAGAGTGTGTACCTGTGATGCGTATGCGTGTACACCAAATACTACCAAGGTCTATTCGTATACGCACGACTCACTAACACACTATTATATTTTTTAAATGTTTGTGGAGCGAATTTCAAACTTTAGATAAGCTGGGACGCGAATCAACTTATCGCAAAGCGTTGTGATTGGTAATATCGTAACATGATATACGTAAAATCACTACACGGCTTTTTAAAATAAACTATATACAATCTTTTAGTAGTAGTATCATTTTTTAATATTAAAATAAAATTTAACCGCCAAAATAACAAATTTAATAAATAATACAATAAATGTTTTCACTCACTCATTGTGTACTCTGGTATTAAAAATATAATATATCAGTATTGAGATTTAAAATAAATGAGCATATAGTTCGTTGGGGCTCCGGAGGGACAAGTTCTAATTACCTATAATTGTTAATATAAAATATTTTTTTATTAATCTCATTTTAAAGAGTACTCGCTGCTCTTATGTTTCTAGTCAAACACGCGCATGAATTACCATACCGCAAACGGCTGTAATTAGCACTATCAAAATGCATTAAAGTTGTGTGTTTATGGCCTAATTAATGGTAAATTTGAAACAAATGTTGAGTGATGATGCAAATGAGGGTTGATTAATTAATGTGGCACTCAGTAGTGTTTGTATGCAGAGATCTGAAACAGTGTAAAGTGGATCTAAAAGGTATTTAGTTGGTGTATTTATTGAGGGGTGCGTATGTTTCGTATTGTGGCTTAATGGTTTAAGAGCCTTATGTTATTAAGCACACTCACACAATACCAGAATGTGGGCTTTAACTACTTAATGTATGCATGGGTGACCATTGTTTTGCTAATGTCTATTGTCAAATTAATACGACAAAAATCAATCTTAAATCCAAGTCTATTCTCAATAGAAACAAACAAATCAGTACTAATTAAAGGTTACAAGCTGTTTTTTAGCTTTTAATTTAGTAAGTTAAATAATAGTATTTATTCAGATTAATTGTTATTATTATTAAAATGTGTGTTTTGTTTGTCTCTATCGAGAATGAAGAGACTATACGTTTTTAGACCCTTTTATTATTTATTAATTATAAAGGCGTTTCTCTGTTTCCTTTACAAGACGCCGTATTACCATTATCCCTTCCTTCACGCATCTAAATTCCTTATGGAAATGCTCGGGTATGACTCTCTCGAGCTCCGCAGAGATGTGGCATTGATGCGATTGGTTTTTCTTGTGATTAGTCGCATCAGTTTGTTTGTTCTCGAGAATTATACGCGCTGTCGCTCTTACTCCTTGTTTGCAACCTCTAGGACCCATACTAACAATCTCCGTCACTCCCCATTAACCAGAGCCATAGTGTTTTTGAATGAATGGAATGCCAGTGGGGTGGAAAATGACAAATTTGTCATGCCCTACTGTGCATTCATGAGAAGTATGAAAGAATTCTTTACTTTAAGCATTCTTGATGTTCTTTACTTGATATTTTTTATAATATGTTCTATTTCTTATATATTTATGTTTATTTTATCTTTTTTGTTTATGTCCTTACTTCTATAATTCTTAAAAATGTCCGTCATTGCCGAACCGCATTAGGTTTTTCCTGTAATGGCAAGGTGATAATGGTGAATATGTTAGATAAATAAATAACCAAACCTCGGCCAAAAAGGTGAAAAAACGGGTTTTCAATTGTAGAGCACTGCGCAGTTTTTATTTATATTGCTTTATTGTGTGGAAAAATGTATTAGTTTATTTGAATTATCAGATATTAACAGAACAATCTTAATAATATTGTTATATAATCACTAAATTGAGTTGAAAAACAGGTTTTCAATTGCTAAAAATTATAGAGCACTGCGCTAAATACATTTATATTTGACCTAATAATCCTAATTTTTTTAAGTTAGTCCAAGAGAATGCCCAAGCCGTTTTTTTATTGGAGCACTGCATTGAATTTTTATAATTTAAATTCCGTGATATTCACACAATCTTCAGTTATGCTTATTATTAGAACTAGTTGCTTAAAAACAGGTTTAAATAAATGTAGAGCACTGCGTGGCTAGCATTTTTACTACGCATATTGTTTTATTGTTCGGTAAAATGTATTATTATATTGAATTGTTAGTGATTAAAAAACTCATTTTTTACAGTCCTTTTCGCATTACCATTGATATATTAGCAGGCCATACAACTGAATGTATAAATATCAAAATGGTGAACCAAGCAGATGAGTTTAACTGAGGCAACACTGTAATCAAAGTGATTTACAAGAGTAATGATGAGCTAAAATTAATTTATTGTGCTTTAACAATTAGTGTTGCCATCTTTCTTATATTTGTATAGTAATTGTCAAATTTATAGAATAAATATACGTGAACCAATATACCACAAATAGCTGTGATTTGTACTGGCGTATCAATTGCTCTACAAGCACAGTTAAACATATTTTGATTGATAAATTTAAAAGTGAAATATATTCACAATAATAATATCATGTTCTACATGGAAAAAAATATTTACAGAGGCATCATCAAATTGTCTCGCTTCAAACTCGTCTACTTGGTCCGCCATCTTGGTATTTATACTTGGGATTTCATCAGTATTCATAAAAGACTATTTGGGTGATTTTAGCACATGGCAACACTCAACAGTCGAGCATTTCAATAGTAATTTTTGTAGGTTATGATGATATTTAATTAAATGTAAGGGTTGTGCAGTGCAGTGCAGGTTCTTTCAGGACGTTAACTTTTATTGGTGTGCTGACCTGAAATTTCATTAAATCCAGATGTATTATAGTAATACTGTTTGGTGTGTCTGATCTTGGAGCTCCTCTCAAATGAGAACATTCTTAAAGGCAATATATTTTAGTGCTTCTGTCTTACTGGAAGACTTCCTCAATCACCAACAATGTCATTACACTGTCTGAACATCTGAACACATATTAACTGCACTAGACTCTCACATTCATTAACACAAATTAAGAAAATATATACATATGTATATTACGCACCAAATCACTTTGAATTGCTACATATAAAAAGCCATAGTGTATGTATACGTTATACTGTGTGTCTGTATTGTGAGCTCTCTTATTGGGCGTTAAAGTACGAACAAAATTACTTTGAATTACTACATATAAAAGGCCATAGTGTATGTATACATTTTACCGTGTGTCTGTATTGTGAGCTCTCTTATTGGTTGTTAAAGTAAGAAATAAATCACTTTGAATTAATACATATAAAAGGTCATAGTGCCTTTTTTATATTGGAACACTGCATTTAATTTATATAACTTGATATTTACACAATAATATATAATACATCTTCAGTTATGGTTATTATCAGACCTATTCCAAGTGGGTTTAATTAATTTATTTATAAATACATATTATTATTATGTCATAATGCAGTACCACTAGAGCATTACGAGAGATCCCAGTGATGATAATGCAGCACTCGTCGGTTGAACAAAAAAAAAAAAAAAGAAATATGAGTATTAACAAATAAAATAAAGCAAGAAGAAACATAATATAAAAGATGGTACAATTTGAAAGATTTTATTTAAACAAATGTCATAGTAACGAAGTGCTTTGACTTATTCGAGCTCTGCGACGATTTCCTTAATCATATTGACTAACAATGTGAAAATAAAAATGTGAATATTATAGGTTTAACACAAGTTTATAGTTTGTCCCACGAATATAATAATTATAATAACTGTAGATGTATATCATATAATGTTTTGTGGAAATATCAGACAGTTGAAATTAAATAATACAATAATAAAATAATAAAGGTAATCAAAGCCTAGATTTTTGGGGTGAAATTAATTAATTTTAATTATTATCTATAATGATGACTTAGCTGATGATGATCATTATTAATGAATAGTATATTGATGTGGTAAACACTTTAATGGAGGGTTTGTCTTGTTGAATGATCAAACAATTACATTCTATCAACACATGATGGACAATTCAATATTTAATTAGTTAAAAGGCTAAACTAAATTGAATGAAAGTGTATAATTTTAATTTCTCCAGTCAATTGAAGAGCGACTCTATAAAGACAAATTGATTAATTTAGTGCACCCTTTTACTTTTTAAAAATAAACCATTTATCACATCTGGACGTTGGACAAATTGATCGTAGTCTTAAAAATGTCAATTTAAGTAATGATCTTTATTGTTATCGAACCCTCGTTAATAATCATTGTTTGTGTGTTTTCAAAGGAATTAATTTCCATAATGATGGGGAGAATATCAAAGTTCTTTTCGTGTAATATAAATCGGCTTTTTAGAAAATGCTAATATAATAAATATATTTGTCTGAGGTGTAACACAGACATAACTCTCTGATATTTACATTAAAAAATAAATAACACATACAGATTATCATACATCAATATTCATGGGACAAACTATTAAATTAAATGCAAATTTGAAATATGTTATAAGATTGTTATGTTAGTATCCGAAAATTCAATTATAATTAATCATTAATTATAATTTATTTGCATATTAAAAATGTAATACCAGCAGTGCTCTACAATTGTAAGCAATTGAAAACCTGTTTTTTCATCCTCTTGGCTGAGGTTTTGTAATAACTCAACATCATACAAAAATAAAATTTCATAAAAAGTAATTTAACTTTATTAATATGTGTTATTATGTTATAAGATTGTTCTGCCCTTATCCGAAAATTCCAATAGAATAATACATTTTATCACATAATAAAGTAACATGTATAATAAAAATGTAAGCGGCGCAATGCTCTACAATTATTTAAACCAGTTTTTTTTATATTCTTGGCCATTATTATAAAGGAAATCGTCGCAGAGCTCAAATACGTCAAAGCCGTTCATCACACCCACTTGGACTAGGTCTGATGATAACAATAACTGAATATTTATATTATTGTGTACGTGGAATTTAAATAAAAAATATTACAGTGCAGTGCTCCAATACAAAAAAACTTGGTTATCCTCTTGGACTAACATAAAAAAATTAAAATATTTCCAAGAAATTAGTATTATTAAATCTATAAAATCAATAAGTTCTAATTCCATATTTTCATATTGAAATAATTATTAAACCAGTCCAATGAAGCCGCATGAATATCATCCGAATATAAATAGTTTTTAAAGTAATAAAATGATTAAAATTAGTTCACCATTTTGACATGTGCGCATTTTAACGGATGCGTTCATTTAACTTTCTCTCAATTAACACATCCCGAAGTTTTAAATATGTACATATAATTTATATTGAATGTTTGTGAATGTCTAATCTTGAATTGAAGACGTTAATTGAATAAAAAAGTGCATTGAAACGCATATTAAACAACATTGTGTGCTTCTTACAAGTGCTTTTTACTACAGGGCTGTATTTAGATTTAATATTATATTATAAAGCATGAAATTATTTTTAGTTTAAAATAATGTAAACGGAATATAGAGCCCATCTTATTTAATTTATTATTTGTGATATTGATTTTTAATATTTATTATAAAGGTGTGATAAAAAATATATAAGCATTCACATTTAATCGTTAATACTATTTATTGTATAATGGCGGAATATTGAATGTTATAATTGTAGAGTAAATAATATCACACTTTAACTTATACCCATAAAAAGACCCATACCAAGCACCATAAAAAGATGAGATAGCTTACAAGCAGCCTTGATAAGTCACACCGTAAAACTATAATATTACGATAGTACCAATCAAAGTCATTTGCGGTGAGTTAGTTCATGTCACAGTGGTTTGTAATGTGTTAAACCTTTTATTTATTATCATTGTAGAGTTAATATCACACTTTAGACTCATAAAAAGATGAGATAGCTTACAAGCAGCCGTGATAAGTCACACAGCATAACTATAATATTACTATATTACCAATCATAGTCATTTGTGGTAAGTTTATTCATCTTAAAACCTGTGTCTGAAGTTATATACCCTTTCTTTATTTTGTTAATCTAATAAAAAGGTTAACTTACCAAAGTCTTTGATAAGTCATACCGTAAAACTATAATATTACTATATCTCCAATCATAGTCATTTACGGTATGTTTGCTCTTATAAATATGCATTTAATGTATTTTTACAGTGCGCAAATGCAACTATCAACTTTGTATCGAGATATAACAACAATGCGTATTGATATATTAATAAATTATAAATGATTTAGATTGCCAAACAAATGGATTAATTATTTGAATATTAAATAATATTGAAATATGTGTGGTTTTCGAGTGATAAGTGAGGGTGGCTCTGTTAGATGAAGCTCCAATTATAGAGAGCAAGTGCAACAAGTGCTGACCAACACCAGACTTCATTAATTACTCTTCTCGGAATAAATAAACACATTTCCTCTTACAATACTAAATATACACTATACAATACACACAGCTTGGATTAATAACGGCTGTAAGCCGAGTGTCATCTGACAAAAGCCTAAAATCAACAATAAAGAGTAGTACTTTAAAAACAGATTACAATTATTATATATTCCAAAAAAAAAACCAATAAGAACTTGTCCCTCCGGCGCTCCAACAAACTTTACACAAAAAATATATGGTTCAAATAATTAACTCAATTCAAATTTGGATCTATCCAATATTATTTCTATTTAGTCTAGTTTGATTAAAATGTACACAAACCGACAGTAATTAGTTTTTATTCTAATTTGACTATCGCTGATAGGAATGCCAGACGATTGCACGTATAAATATCAAGATGGCGAACCAAGCAGACGAGTCTGAGGCACTAAAAAACCAAGGTTGTCATATAACAAATAAGCTTTTAATGATGATTGTTTTATTGATAGTATTCGTTTTAACTACTTTAAATTTTAAAATAATAAAGAAATTTAAATTTCTATCAAAATATTGATCAATTATTGAAAATATCTTCAGTTTCTTTATTCTTAGTTCAATGTTTTTTCGTCTATCGTTTGTTGGAGCTCCGGAGGAAAAAGTTCTTATTAGAATTTTTATCACAGAATTATAATATATTTTAAATCCTATTGTGAAGATTGCTGATTTTTGTAGAGTAAACATTCAACTTCAACAAAAAATGAATAGGCTTACCGCAAACGTCTGTGTTTGGTAATATTGCGGTATGAATCACGATCATTTCCGAAATATCACCTCTGAGCATTTCCAAAAGTTTGAAAAATGCTCTACAAATATATTTAATATGTAAATAAATAGTAAATTCCTACCAATGGATTGATATTTTATGCTGTTTTTATTGGAAATATGGTTAGTTTATTTCAAATTTATATTATATAGTTCGCTCGAGCCTCGGAAGGACAAGTTCTTACTACATGAATGATTTAAATTTGGTATTAGAAACTCAGAATATTAATTATTAACTAAAAAAAGCTTCTGTGTCGATCGTTCAATTTGCGTAGGTATAAATAAGTGAGTGCGATCAAATTTATAAAGGGAAACAAAACAAAAGTTTCATCCCCCCATCTCAGCTTGAATTAATGAGGGTTCCACCCCAAGTTGTAAGCCTCTTTTTAAGCTTCAAACTTGTCGAATATAAAATTCCGTGCCGAAGTTAAGACATATTGTTCCTTCGATACATCGAATATCGACACTGTAAATCCTCCCGAATACGTACTTTTCATTCAATATTTTATACGATATAATAATCTTTAGTTAATTATTATACAGTGTTATTGGTCACACTATCGGTATATAAAGCATTTCCTCTCTAGAGACCAGATTCCAAATAAAACAATACGAATTGTACCAGGAAAAGTATTCAAATATGTACTATACTCGTTGTAAATTTAAATTTATCAACCTTTAGGGTCAATTTAAAATTAAACAATAGGCACAATTTTTAATACATTCCATTTCTATTTGCCCCTATAATATGTTACAGCTCAGGAAATATTAGTAGTATTTTTTTAAAAACAGGTTGTAATATTGGGGTAATACAAAAATAAGTGAAAAAATAAATAAAAAATACTTCATGTCGTATTTAACAGACACAACACTACTGCGTATTTGACAGAAACAGCGTATTCCAAGATAAAGACCCAAAATCGATTTAAAAAAGATTTTTAACATATTTTTTTAATATCACTATCAAGTATTTGATGTCAAAAAACTAACTCATCTCTGAGAATGTCTACAGTTTTTAATTTGCTCTACAAACATAAGAAATAAAGAATATAATAATTTTAAATTTATTATTAATAGTTAATTAATAAATAATATTAAGAAATAAGTTTGTAATTTCTACTATATTTTTAATAATTATATCCACTAGATATAAATTTATTATTTTAGTTGTAGACTATGCAAGAAATTTAAAGCATTGTTCCTTATGATATAAAATAATATAATTTTAAGTGTAATCGTTGCACAGCTCGAATTCGTCAAAAAGCTTCATCACATCCACTTGGACTAGGTGTGATTTAAATATCAGGAAATTAAAATGGAATAATTGCAGTCTAATATAATAAAAACCAGCTTGGGCATCCTCTTGGACTAACTTAAAAATATTTCCAAAAAATTATCGTCTTATATAGTGTATATTTTTATTTATTTAAATCTACAGGTGACCTCAAGTAAATAAATAATTTATATTGCCATTAAAAATAATAATTGGGCAAAAACCACTCGATTTTAAAGTATTCACTTCAGGAAGTCGTTTTAAAATGTGAATGCAGTAGTCACTTATGATATTTGACCACTGAGGCATTTTAGAGCATCCAAAAATATTGCTGATATTTCACAAAATAAAACACCGATACAGTTTCATCGAGAGCAGAAAAGGTTTTAGTGCTGATCTCGCCATTTTATTTTTAAACGAGAATTGCATATTTGTGACTGAATGGCAAAACAAACACACCTACTATTAATTAATTCATATTTCATTTTCTGTCCTTGTGATTTACTATAGTGAATATTGGAGTGAGTCTTATTTTATTGATTATTATATAATATTAGTTACTGTTAATCATTATGAATTATTATTATGAATCAATCCTTTATATAAAAATCTGAATTATTTTAACCAATAACTAAAATGAACACCGTAATAACAAATGAACGGCGTCACATATTCAAATATCGAATACGAAAATCATTTCACGCATAATAGTAATAATTATACAGTTTTACGTACTGTTTTTAATTTAATAAACAGTTTGAAGTGTTTATTTATTATTAATTAGAGTGTTGAAATAAAGAGTGCCCTATAAATCCTCAGAAAAGAAAATATATAATTAACAACAATAAGAATAATATCCGAATATAATCACGTGTGATTTTTTTTAAAATCCATATTTTATTAATAACATGTCTTTTCATTCAGATTGTAACAATATTAATTTTTTTATATATAAATATTCTTCACTGATTGTTTGACTATAACATAGTAAAATATTTAAACCACTTTTTTGTTCCTACAGAGTGTCTATATATTAAATATAAGATTTTTTGATAAATGGGTGAAGATAAAATATATAAGTTATTATTTAATTTTATGATATAACATATCACAAAAAAATATTAAACAGTATAATTTCTTTCTATCAATACAAGTGACCAGGAAATTTAGGCGAAGGTTAATAATTGATTATTTTAACCAATCAGAGATATATGCGTTTTTTTAACTCTACAAAATGTTGGATTTTTTTTGATAAAATATAACGAATCTATGTATTTTTGAAAGCCAATCAAGATAAATAAATAAAGAGTATGGCTATAAATACTGTGGTCATGGATTCAAAACCCACTGAAGTAAAAAAAGTATTTGATCAGTTATTTAAGAGATCGGGAATAATATTAATTAAATCCCCATCGATCTTCTTGATCAAGGTTTATTCTAATTTCCTGTATTGCAAGGTAAATACTGATTATTAAGTCGGTGACCTGTGTAACTAGTAATAGTTAAGATCGCCGACAGACAATTAATTAACACGTTGTTGTGTATAAAAAATGTATATTTAAATAAATAAATAAATAAGGTTCCATAGTTGTCTAGACTTTCTTATCTATGGTCGGGTGGCCAACGATTACTTATATGTCGCCTAGTGTTTTCCAATATTGGAAACAAGAAGAAGAACAGACTATGAAGTACTTACACTGACAGAACAATCAATTCGGTATCAAAATGAATTTTTCATTCATCACACGAGGGGATAAATCAAAACAATCCCACAAATAAATCAACCCGAAATGTGAGCCAGACGTCCATGAAATATTCCGCGCATTCATCAAATTATATTCTGATCATTAAAGCGCACATATTAAATCGTTTCTTTCATCATATTCATATCAGAAACTATTACGGAGAAAATAAAACATTCGTCTCTCTGAAAATTAATATTATATATATATATATATATATATATATATATAATATATATATATATATATATATATATATATATATATATATATATATATATTTATTGATAATCAAATAATAAAATGTAAGGAATGGTATATTAAATACAAGACAACCACACCTTCATTAATAGTCCAAGTCGGCTAGTTACTTTAAAGTTTGAGAAGCATTTTTACTTAGATTATGATTTGAATTTGTATTATTATAAGCATACGTCATAGGATTCATGAAACAACAATAGTACGTAAACAGGAACATAACCTCAAACGGCACACACGGTCAGCAACCTGAGACATTATGACAACATACTGTTTACAATATTAGTTGTTGTTGATGCAAATATGGTTAGCGACCTTCGGCGTTATGACAACATACTGTGTTGAATTCATTTGAACTTGACCTTGAAAATGAATTATTGTTATTCTATGATGAAATCATATATTCACTCATTATAATAACCGAAGATTCACAAACTGTCATAATATTTTTTTATACGAAAAAAATGTTAGGCCCCTTTTAGTATATATTTTTTATGATCGTATTGAAATTTTATATTCGTCTTTAATTTATTTAAAGTTCAACCAAAGACAGGTTGTAACCTCATTGGTTGTAACGGTCTGTGGTTTGTTCATTATTATAATAGCGCTAATTTAATAATTTAATAAATCAATTTATATTTAAAAAATATGTAATCTTATTATATGTTATAAGCAGACCTTGTCCAAGTGGGTGTTGTGAAAGGGTTTTGATATATTCGAGCTCTGCAACGATTACATTGATTATTATATTATAAAATTGTTCTATTAATATCCAAAAATTCAAATAGACAATTGTTTGCAATTTAAAACCTGTTTTTTTCACCTTCTTGACCGAGGTTCGAGCTCTGCAACGATTTACTTTATTATTTATTTACTTAAATATAAACTTTTGGCCAATTAATTAAATGTGAAATTTATAGATGTCCTTAAACAGCCGCAAATGAAATGAATGAAAGTGTAGTTATAAGCAGACCCAGTCCAAGTGGGTATAATGGAGTGCTTTGACGTATTCGAGCTCTGCAACGATTTCCCTTATTATTTTATTTCTAATATCTAATATTTACACAAAACATTATATGATATACATCTACACTTAATTTATTTTATTAATATTATTATGTTATAAAATTCTTCTGTTCGAATAATAAATCAATGTGTGTAATACAAATATAAGCCGCGCAGTAGTAAGTAATTAAAAATCTATTTTTTCAACCTCTTGACCGTATAAAAATATAATAAAAATGTTGCCATTTCAGTGTCCTGTTTAGAAATCCCGTTCTGGCATCCTTTCGGCATACGTCTCCTTATAGGGAAGTCAATTTTTTTTTTGAATGTTATCTTCATTTTTTTGTAGAGCTTTTAATTGATTTAAATTTTTTATAATATATATGATTGTCTAGGGTGTGTGTATGTATGTGCGGGTCCCTCAACCACCAGTGTTACCAGATTGAAGAATAATATTTCATAAAAATATTCTACTACAATTAATACATATCAAAAATTTCAAAACGGGCATTGAAGCATCTCCATAAAAATCATGACTATTGTTAAATTCGTATTAACATAATCTAAAACCATATTTTTTATATTAAAAAAAAATATGATCATATATCCTTATTTTAAAAAAAATTAAGCGTTCTCACGTATTTTAATCTGAAAAAAAATGTAATATAATATTGGTAGTAGTGTTTCTAGGGTATTAAGGTTTTGTTATGGGGTAATAACTCGTGGGTGGTGTAAAATATAGTTTATTTGAGAAAAAGGAAGAAGAAAGTGCAGAAGGACGAAGTCGTCTCATATTGGGACGCGTCTACCAATTTGTATGACTTGCGACCGACCAGGGGTACACAACTAATTTTATTATAATACATAAATAAAAAAATAACTATAAGCAATCTTTATATACACCATCATTGGGTAACGAATAATTTATATTTAAATACAATTTATAGGATTTGTTTTTTGTTTTGTGTTTTTTTTTAATAATTAAAATTTTGAAGAATAAGCTGAGACGGAAAAATAATCAAATTTTCATTCATGTTCGATGTTTCTTTTTAAACCGTTTTTATAAATGTTTTGAAATTAAGAATGTGTTAAAATGATTGTTTTTAGTATACTCAAATAAATTTCATTTCCAAATCGAAATGCGTATACGCTGCTAATGTAAAATTGGTTATAAAAATGTTTTTCAATCAAAAATTTCAATATAAAATATGATAAACTATTATGAGACTATGAGTTTATATAAGGAATTCTATTAAGAAAATAATCTTACAGTGAATGTTCAAAATGGTTACAATCTATGAATTGTTTTTTTGCGCGTATTAAGTAATGGATTCCCAGGCGTGTATATCCGTAAACGTACACGTAAACACGTAGAGTAACTTAGCTACACTTGTGATTGATTTTTTTGTTGGTTAATGCCTCGTCTGAGCCTCGTGCGAGGCGCTAATTAATAGAAAACCGATCAAAAGTACAGCAAAGCAACTCTATTGCCGTGTTTGCGGTGTGCGTTTACGGCGATGTACGCCTGAGATTTCCAAGCTTTACCACAATAATTAATGAGAGTATACGTGCAAGTCTTGGCCAAATCCATTCGCGGCGAACTGTTAACTGGTTGATATATATGAAATGCTATGCGCCTGCAATTCGTCATCAAACTGTTTACATTATGTGTACATTTTCGATATTGGAAGATAGATTTGGTTTAGGTTACATTCCTTACGTCTTTAATAAATGCATTTATCTAAAGCTCGTGCTATATTTCCCCCTATACGATCGGGTACGATCGGTTTTAGCTTTAACACGGCTTGCAATAACGGAATATTTGTATATGACACATCTTGAAACGCATTTGGCGAGTAAATATCCGAGTGACACATACCAACATGTATTTATTACCTACACACAAAAAACTCATGCTATTCATACTGTCGGGAGGCTTTTTCGCTCCTGTATTATATTATTTATTTCTCAAAGTATTGATAAATAATATGAATTTTAGATTTTATATGAATCCAAAGATGTATCAGTGAGGATATCTGAATAATATTTTATATTTGAATATTAAAGGAAAAAAAAATAAAAGGGATTTATTAAACATAAAAAATTGAGAGTTAAGCTGAGACTAGCATAAGCGCATTTTTTTTTGTTTTAAATTGAAATTGAATATATAAATATATTAGTCGCACTGGTTGAAAACCCCTGTAGGAGTGAGGCTTTGGTCGGAAGGTAGGTTTAGCTTCATTCATCTGCCGGTCTTGGCGGTGTTCGGTCGTTTGGTATGTACAACAATATTTAATTTTCAAAACTGTATTCGTAAGAATTAAATAATAACTTGATATGTATATAACCTGAAAATATTTCAGTTGAAACCGAATAAAATTCGAATATTTTAGCAATACGTTCAGGGGTAATTAACGCCGGTATTATTAAAAATATTTTAACACGGGTGTACTAATCCAGTTATAAATCCGATTCTCTTCCCAAAATCCAGAGTGCTTTTTAATTGATAAACATGACGCCGGAGACAAAATGTGTGTATATAAAAAATGTGCTTTTTTTCGGGGGATGAAAAATGAAACACGACCACCATAAATAATGTCGTGTCGCAATCTGCACCAGGAAATAATTATTTTTTAATATTGAAATTCAATGTCCATTAGTAGAACGTCCGTCAGGTTAATGGAGGCTCTGATTTTTTTCACAGTCCTCCATTGAATTGAAACACAATGAGGTATTGATAGATTCTAATGTATGGACAGTCAGGACAATTTGTAAATGGGGGACAAAGGATCCTGTCGGTTTTAATATTCTTCACCTTTATTTTATAACCAAATTATTTTTTAAAATTTAAAAATTCATTCAATTTTTTCGGTGAGATGTCATAATAATTTTATCATAATTATTTTATTAATATCGATAACCCTTTTTATTTATGGTAAATTTTAAATACCTAAAATTTGAATTGACTTTCTTCAATGAAAATTTAAAGTTATTGTTTAGATTCTCGAACAAAATATTGTTTTTATGCTAAACATAATAATATTGGCTGAAGTTACATCTATGAATATTTTAATGATATTATTTTTATTGTTTTATAAATGAATATAAGCTTTTAATTGTTACTGAACAAAATATGCCATTTATCCTAAAAATATATAGTGACAATTAATTTTAGGCTGTAAGTACATCTATGAATATTTTAATGATATTATATTTATTGTTTTATAAATAAATGAATATAAGCTTTTAATTGTTACTGAACAAAATATGCCATTTCTCCTAAAAAAATATATAGTGACAATTAATTTTAGGCTGTAGGTACATCAATGAATATTTTAATGAAATTATTTTTATTGTTTTATAAATGAATATAAGCTTTTAATTGTTACTGAACAAAATATGGCATTTATCTTAAAAAAATAGTGATAAAAAAAATAAAGTCACAATTAATTTTAGGCTGTAGGTACTTCTATGAATATTTTAATGATATTATATTTATTGTTTTATAAATGAATATAAGCTTTTAATTGTTACTGAACAAAATATGGCATTTATTTTAAAAATAATATTTATAGTGGCAATTAATTTTGGGCTTTAGGTACTTCTATGAATATTTTATTGCTATTATTTTTATTGTTTTATAAATAACTGAACAAAATAAGGCATCTCTGTTAAAAATAAAATTGATAGTGATAATATATTCCATCCTCTTAAGCTTGTCAAGTGACATTTTAAGTATCCAGACGGTGTTTTATTTGATTTTTTTATAGACAATTATATAAAGTATATTTTGTGATTGTGTATAATTTGCATTTGCCAACAATACGTCTATTCGTGTCGTGTCTTTTGACGACCAATTTGCATGTCAGATAAGATGATTGTGAATATTTTCACAATTTTCAGCAAGACAAAAACAAGATTCGACGAATGAGTGATTCGAAAGGAGCATTATTCAAATTTTTCCGTAATATTCGCCTCGGTGGAAACAATTCTTTTTAAACATTCCACCCTCTTCAAACATAATTAAAGCGAGTGCTGAGGAAAAACGGATCCTCAAAAACAGTAAGCAGATTTTTCACGAAGTAGGATTTCACGTTGAAAGTGTTTATTTTTGACAGGATTTGCTCAAATACCTGGAAACTAACAACCTTGTTTATTGATATTACATACATACGAAAAATCATACGCTTATTAGATTAACGTGTTTATACATAGTGTACTTGAATTAACTGAGAATACTTTAGGGGTGGTATTGCAAAAATATGTGAAAAAATATATTAAATATTTTTTTAATTAATAACTAAACATTTAAAATAATAAAAGTGCTTATGGAATCGAGTTTAATTTTGATTACTTAAAATATTCTCAGTTATTTCAAGTCTACCGTGTATAAAGAAATTAACATAATACACACTCACTAAAATTAACCGGTGATTATCTTCATTCTTAGAAATATATCCACCGACTCGAATAGTAAAAATATACTTTGACAAGTGAATAAATGAACTGTCTATTTCTAAAACTCATCTTATGGAAAAGATGCATTTTGATCACAAACGTTTTTTCCAAACCTCAATATTTTTTATATAATTTAATAGCTACGGTTTTGTGCTATTTATTTATGCAGTTTGCTCATTTAATTTAAAAAAAGGGGCAAGGTTAATTTTGGAAATGTATGACTCATTTATTCTCTCTGGTAATATAATAACAAAATATGTTAGTTTTTTAAAACTGTCGTTTATGTATAAACGAAATAGTCGCATTAATATTGATTTTATCTTGAAATTGTATAATCTATAATTCACTTGAAATATTAACTTGCAATTAATTAACAATGATAATATAAAAAACCATTGTTTGATATACTGAGTAAAAAACATTGTGAATGACTTTTATTATTTAACATGATTTCACTATCACACATTCACATTTTAATAGTCTGGTTGAATTATTTGTTGTTAAAAACGAAAGATTTATTCTATTAATTATTATCAAGTTATTCACTGAAGACGAATACCTTAGTCTTTTTATAATGTATGTAACTACAGAGTCAATGATAATATTTTTCAATAACATCGAATGTAATAGTAAATGGACACGATTGAACAATTTCATACATTAGAATCGAGTGAATAAATTAATTTCCAGTCTAACGTATTGGAAATGCAAACGTGTAATTACGAAACTGTTAAATCAGTCTTGCGTTATCGCAAATCCGAATATAATACAAAGGAATATTAAATAATTGATTATAATTTAATATTTTATTGTATATTAAAATGGGAGTGACTGTGGCGGAATTCACAATAGAGTGAATTGCATTTTGAAATTTCATATTTACGAACGTCTGTCTTTCAAAACGAAATGTCACATTTGATTGCACGCTATCTAAAGCAATATTTAAAACGATTTAGAAATCGGAAAATACCACTAAAATTATATTATTCAATGCTTGGATATCAAACGAGACATTTTTTATAAAAGTTTCCATACAAGGTAAGTAGATCAATTAAATGTCATTATGTTATATACAAAAAAAACATTATGGTTTTTTTATCGAACATAATTAATTCTTTGATTCAAATACATATATTTTTTATTATATATCGTTTATTCGGTTTCGATAGAGACAATCATAAGATTTCATTAAATAATTTTATAATCATTTAGACTCTAATTAAACATACAGGGTTGACTTGAATTAACTGAAAATATTTTAGGGGGTGGTAGGGTATCGCAAGGATATTTTAAATCTATTTTATTAATAATTATTAACTAAAAATATTAAAAATGCCTTTGGAATTGAGTTTGGGAATTGATTCCAATCTTGGAATCAGCTGTCTCTGTGAAGTACTCAGTAGTGACTGTTACGTGTTTAATTGATAAAAATAATAATTATATTTTTTTGCTTATATTTGCGATATCCTACCACCGCCTAAATTATTCTCAGTTACTTAATGTCCTCCCTGTACATGTATATAGTAAAAATAATTTAATTCACTTAATTAAAAGTTAACCAGAATTGTTTAGTTTGTCTCTATCGAGAGTGGATAGAATATTCTATTACCCGCACATGGCTGTGATTGGTAATATCGTAATATTTATTATTTTGCATATGCGCCTCGAGAGAGGACATTTAGAAGGGATAAACTCAATAATTGAAAAAAAATTATGTTATGATACAAGGCACAAAAAGTGTGGTTCAACTGATTAATATGTAGAGTAAATGTCACTCATAAGTGAGGTTATTTACCATAAGCCGTAATTGGTAACGCCGCAATATTACAACATAATATAATGACATCGCTTATCACAGCCGTTTGCAGTAAATTTCAAAGTTCACTCACTCTACAACATACTCAGCTTTATCCTTTTTAGGCAGATTGTAGCAATTTTGATTAATTTAATAAGTTACTGTTAAAGAAAAAAAGCTAGATAATTAGTTGAATTCGCTTCTCTGGTTTCAAATGAACTTTAGTTATATTTGTTTCTTATGTTTGTAGAGCAAATATCAAGATATAAAAGGGTTAGTTTTTTCAAACATTGAGGCACTTAACTCACAGTAAAATTTTATCACTATACTTGTACAAAAATGAACTGATAGTTAATATGGCAAATAAATAATAGTTTTTTAAACACACCAACGTGTTAATTAATTGTCTGTCGGTGATCTTAACTAAAAAAAGAAAAAAAGCTAGAAAATTCGCTTCTCTGGTTTCTGACGTTACAAATCAACCTTTGTACTATTTGTTTCTTATGTTTGTAGAGCAAATATCAAGATATATACTTTACAGAATTGATTGTAAAAAAATGAATTGATTGCTTATTTGACAAATTGGTCGTGATATATAATAGTTTTTTAAACATAACAACGTGTTAATTGTCTGTCGGTGATCTTAACTATTACTAGTTACACAGGTCACCGACTTAATAATCAGTATTTACCTTACAATACAGGAAATCAGAGTAAACCTGGATCAAGACGATCGATCGGGATTTTTCGGATTATTTATTTCCAATATATAGTCCGAAATATCTTTTGTAACTTAAACGATTACCTAAACTGTGGTATTATAAAATTATTAAAATATTATCTATCAAATAAAAAAAAATCATCAAAAGTTCATTCTGTACGATCATTACATAAAGTCATCGATAGGGCGGTTCTGCAAAAAATTACTAATTTTTTTTTGCGGTATTGAAGCACTGTACAGTTCAATACCGCAAAATTTCAATACATCGCTAATCGAATGCAACCTATATAAAATCTAATAATATATACCATATAATTAAAATATGAGCTTCATTTAGACGGTTTCTGGAACGAATAGATGTGCCTACTTAATTGACACTTGATATCGGATTAGAACAATTCAATTATGCGGCATATACAGCCCACTACTACTTCTATACGGAATTGTCTATAAAGCCTATCAAAATCAATACAGAGAAATTGTCGCGTGCTAGTGCGTGTTTTGCGCCATCGGAAGTTTGCATATTAAATTAGCGTAAATTAACGAAGATTACCGAAGCCTAATCGATAATTGAGTATTATAATAATATTATGTTTATGCTGGAGCTAAACTAAGCCACAACATCTTTATAACACAGTAAATGAAAATACATATTGGTAGAATTCTAAATGATTGATGATATAAGAGCTGCCTTGTGGCCCAGTGGTTAGTGTAACGGATTCGTGAGTGAAGACTCCCGGGTTCGATTCACGGCATCGGAATCACTTGGTAAATCTAGCTTAGCAAACTAGATCTTAAGTACTCATTGCTGTGTGGTGGCCTGGGAAACCATCTCTACTATATTCTCCCGTGAAGGTGCCCTGGCCAACCCCTTATAAAAAGGGACTCCCGCCTATAGGGAAGGCGTCACGGTTTTTTTATATATTAATCAAATGGGTATAATCAATTTAGTACAGAATTTATAAATATTTTATGTAGTACAATGTAACACGTTTATAATGATATAAATTTTATGTTTGGTACCTAGTCGATTAGGCTTGGTAAAACATTAATTCAAAATCCAATCATGCAACTATTTTCAGGAAAGATTATCGCTGGCCAACCGGTTGTGGTTTGTAGGGATATTTTGTGTATTTATTTTATACCGAAATATCGAATATATCTGATGAGAGAAAAAGGGGATGAGGATAGCTAGATATATATAGATAGGTTGCGGTGAAATAAAAGTCGAATTAGTTCGATTGTGACCATGTCGGGGGCGTCAATCACGTAGCTACGAAGGTTCTACGCCATACTATGTAGTTTCCTTTTTTGGGTGACACACATTACTTGTCATTTGCTACTACTACCGATAGAAACCCCCCAAAAACAAATCGACCGACACTATTATAAAAAAACTGCCCACATACACATAATTTGTATTT